>VYZX01025700.1:119570-150752 GCA_013401335.1 Brachypteracias leptosomus
GGGGGGTGTACGACACACAGCTCTTTCCTGGCCGGGGGTGCCAAGTGGCCCCAGGGACAGGCACAGAAAGCAGGGAGCAGAAGGAGCAGGAAGGCAGCACCTGGTGCCCACTAGCCCTTCCTGGGGTACACCTCCTGGAGATCAGTGCTGGGGTCCAGTGGGAAGACCAGGGGCAGCCTGCAGCCAGGAACATCTCTCCTTTATTTCGTTCTGGTGCATTAAGGGGAGGAGGAGTGTGGCTTCCAGCACTGGATGGGCTGCAACATGCCGAAGTGATCAGCACAGTGAGCACAGGACTGTGACATGCCCATGTGTCCTGTGAACCAACAGTTTCTTGGGCCAAAAGGCTGGGAAAGCCCATGGGTAGGTAAGGAACTCATGGCATCCACCTTACCAGGTACAGAGGTGCTATGTGCTGTCCCATATGGCAGCATGCACATGGGACATGGCAAATGCAACTATGTCTTAAAAGGATGTGCAGGATGAGATCTCAGAAACAAGCAGCACAAGCCCAGGCGCACTTCTTCAGGCAAGGAAGAGGCACAGAGAGAGGCTCCCTGGATGAGTTTCAGCAGGGATTGCTGACCATCCAAAAGAAGCCTGACCATTTCAGCTAAATGCGAGAATATGACTAGTATCTCTAAACACATCAGCAGAAAGAAAAAAAAAGCTCTGGAGAGGAAAAGGAAATTATTTAATATGGCTTTGGCATAGCAGCAAACATGCACCCTGGCCGGGAGGATTCTCACAGATCAGAAGAGTGTCCCTAGCCATCCCAGCCAGATGGGTCTGGTGGTGTCCAGCAGACAGCTGAGCATAAGCTGCCATGCAGCAGGAAACGGAGACAGCAACAGTCCCAAGAGCCCAGCTATCAGAGGGGTAGGGCAGCAGAGAGCCAGGGATCCTGCCGGAGAAGTACCCAGGTGTGGAGCACCACTCCCTCCTGCTGCCCTTGCTGCTCTGAAAGTAGAATGGCCCCTGCCAGCCTGCCCTGGCCTGCATCTCCCTTGTGCATGGTCCCAGCTCTACTGGGGCAGCAGTAGATGTCAGGGAATAAAGTAGCTGGAAAGCAGGATACCTCCCAGGAGGGTGGTTGGCTTCACCCAAGAGGCTTTTCTGAACAAGGCTTCAAAATATCTGACAGTTCACTGTTTCTGGACTGCACTTTAAGCCCTGAAGGGACTCGAGCTTGCAGGAGGGGAGTACATTGGAATACCTGCTTAGCCTATGAGTCTGATCAGCAAAAATGGGCTGAAATTCATTTTTAGAAAACTGCCTTAAGCTACCCTACCACAGTGCTATGCTGCTGCCTGCAGCCCATGTGTCCTGTGAACCAACAGTTTCTTGGGCCAAAAGGCTGGGAAAGCCCATGGGTAGGTAAGGAACTCATGGCATCCACCTTACCAGGTACAGAGGTGCTATGTGCTGTCCCATATGGCAGCATGCACATGGGACATGGCAAATGCAACTATGTCTTAAAAGGATGTGCAGGATGAGATCTCAGAAACAAGCAGCACAAAGGACACAAAGGACTCCTCTTTGCCATGGGTGTGCAATCCCATTGTGACTCCAGTGAACACATGTTATCACCCCAATTCCCGCATGCAGCTGTAAGGTACGTCCAGCTGCAGGTGTGCCCATACACCACATATTGGCAGGGTGCTCACCCATGGGGTGCCAGCAGCAACTCCCTGCTCCCTCCTGGGTCTATGAGACAAAGGCAAGGATAGCAGGGAGATCTGAGCATCCCTGCAGCATGGTCATTTTGCTTGTGCTTCCCTCTCCTGCTGTCAAAACCCGGGACAAAACCAGCCTGCAGCACTCATGCCCACAGAGGGGATGGCTCCCATCACAGGGCATGGGGTCACAGAGGTGTTTGGGGGCAGGACCAAGGTTTCCACTGGCTCCATTGGCAAACCACCAGCATGTCACAGGCAAACACACCAGACACCTCTGCCATCCTGCCAGCTTGGGTTCGAGCTGCTCCTTGGGCTTAAATTTCCCATGTCATTCTGTCTACACCCCAATGCTGGTGGTTTTGGCAGTAGCTGGGCTTTAACCAAATGCCATGGTAATTTGGAAGGGGGGGTGGAATAATGAAGTATTGGATGCTTGTTCTTGGGCTTAATGATGCTTTCTAAAACTCTTCTGCAGTTCCTCAGAGTTTGCATTTGGACATATGGGAAAATGTGGCTCTGAGATACATGTGTTCATCTGAAATAAGACGTGATTTTGCTTTGTACTGACAAGGTCAGTGCCTATTTTCCCATCCAACTTCAGGTTTAATTTTGGTAACCATCTGTGATGTTTGTGAGTACTGATGGGTATAAATGGGAATCGGTCTAAAAATACCCATGTTGTGAGAACAGCAGAGTAGAGTTAAGGTTGCTGCTTTGAAACAATCCCTGGATCACAGCATACCCGTTTATCACACAAAACATGCTTCCAATAACATTAAATTTTTCACAATAAATTCCTTTTGCTTGGTTTGCTATTTCCTACCAGATATCAGATAGCTCCCTTGATCCACTTCCTCCAACTTCTCCTCACTACGTCTAAGTTTCACAAGTTGAGCTGCCAAACTGGGACACATATACAAGCCATTTTCAGTCCAAGCAGTTTCACAGGAATCTCAGAGAAATCAGAACTGGTAAAAATGAAATCATTATCAGTCATAGGGTTAAATGAATAAAGTTCCTCTAAGTAACAGCTTATTCTCACCTTCCCAGACTTCCATTTACAAGATGATTTACCTTCCTTACAAGAAACCCTTAGGGGATCCACGCTTCCCTGTCCCAGTCTTAAGGTTTGTCTTTAAAACCTTAAAATCAGAGATTCAAAGGAGCCCTGAGACACATCAGTGTACCTCCCCTCCCAAGGAAGCCATTTGTGGAAGCCCAGCACCATGCAGGGGGATGCAGCAGCAGGGCATACATGAGGGATGTAGCCCGTGGTCAGGAGCACACCTTCCAGCAATAGCTCTCAGCTCCACCTCAAAGTCAACAATAGGTCCCCACGCATGTTATTGTTCACTTCACTGGGGCTTAACTAATACCAAGCTTATAAGAGAAAGCTGAGGACCCCATCCTAGCACAGCCATGTAATTTCTCTCCCAGCCTGGGCACACAGAGTGATGGCTCTGAGTGGGAGTGATTGCTTCTGAGCTAGGAAAAGCAGCACCTCTCAGCCAGGTGTGAAGGTGGGTGGAGACTGTGCCACAGGCTAGTCCCCAGCCTTGAAAACATCTCTAAGCCCCTTTCAGAAATCCAAGGAAGCAATAACAGCATGGACTGGACCTGTGTGGGAGGTGACAAGCTTCCACCTGCCTTCACATGCTGCCATCTCCAATGACCAAGCATGGCGCGTGCAAATTAACCGGTGTGTGGGTGTGTACCAGATACTGGTTGAACTGGTTGCAAAAATAACCAGGCTTTGAGCTGCTCCCTTCATTTAATGAAAACAAGGAGCAGGCTCTATGCACATCTGCAGGCACTGCTTTCACACTGCTTCTCACAGCCCTGGAGATACAGGAAGAGAGATGAGCTGTATACGTTTTAATATTTACCCCCTGTTGCTAAGATAAGCAGAAGCACATTCCTTGGAAACCCCACATCTGACTGGAATTTGTCGTATTTTTAATTAGATACACATTGGTTCAACCTATGCAGGCAATGGCAGCGGGTACACAAGCTCTTTGGTGATGTCTCCCTAGAGTTACCCTTTGAAGAAGGTAAGAAGCTGCAACAGCCTAGAAAAGGCCTCCATTCATCCATCCTTCAGTGGGCTTGAACCCATGTGCTAGAATGAGCTTGGCTTAAAGTAAATCACTGCCATCTGCATAAGTTTAGTCATGCCTGTTTATGGTAATCCTTGATTAGACTCCTGTCTTTTTCTGGCACCAGCAAGACCTGATGCCCTGGGGACCCCAGGAGTGCCGGATGCTGAGCAGTGCAGGCAATGCTCAGTCAGCCACCTTCCTCCACCACAGCAGGAAAAAGGTATTTCTATGTTAAAGATTAGCTTTCTTCCCCAAATGTTTTCTTTCCAAGACAGATCTCTCCTCAAAGCAGTCGAGATCATTCCCACCCACACGGGGGGGGGCAGAAGCAGGGCTGACACCACAGAAGAGCGCAGTCACCCCAAACCCACCCTGAGGTCAGATGACAGAGAGGGGCACTGTAAGAACGTACCCACGCAGTGCTTCAGGAAGGTGTCAGCTCCGCAAAGCCAGCCAAATCAGAACACGGTGAGATTTACACCCCAAGTTGTGAAACACAGGATTTATTTGGGTGGGTTTTTTTACTGCTGACCAAAGTGCTGCTCTCCCACAGTTGCATAAAAAGCTTGAGTAAGACCAGTTGAGAAGGCAGATGAGAAGAGCCAGGCAGAAGAGCAGTGACAAACCGAAGGAAGGCAAGCTGGTAATACTTTAACTAAATCAGCAATTATGAAATTCAGACAATTAATAGAGAATGAATGAGCAGCAGCATTAAACGCTTAGTGCATCAGAAACAAGCCAGCCCTGTGGGGCTCATTAGATGGCAGCGGTGCTCAACAGTGTTTCTGGGTTGTAACTAGAGAAAAGAGGTAATTATTCATATCACACTTGTTTCATGGTTCTTATTTCAGCAATAACTAACACGGGTATTAAAAATCATTCATTAAATTCTACATGTTAAAGTGAACAAGTCAGAATAACATCCTTTAGAGGTTTAGAAAGAATTATAGACTCAGATCCTTGAAAAAAATACAAACTAATAATAGTTCCAAGATTCTAGGGAGAGTTGGAAAACAGCCAATACGGGACTTAATGTCAAGCAAAAGGATCACAGTACAACCCAGCACAGCACTAGTTCTATGCAAGTTGAGATCCTAAACTATCTCAATGAAATTAAGTGTCCCTCACAAAGGTGTTCGGCTGGTTAAGAAACTTAGAGAAAAACATTGCTGTTTTCCCCTTTGCACACATTTTGTCAAAAATGTTAGAGATAACAGCCGTACAGCCCAGTTTAAGGTGACAAAATCCACCTCACCAGTGGATCCCAAAAATGAAGCAATGACAGACAGATGACAGAATGCCACTGTGCTTGCAGGAAACCCCACAGGAAGGGGAGCACTGCAATGCTTGTTTTATGCAAGAAAAAGAGTATTTTCTGAAAGAAAAAGAGTATCCGCTATCCAGGCCAAGTGTACAGGAACTTGGCATCTTCTCATCTCAGGTTGGTTGTATATGGCATTGGCCAAGCAGCCTCCCAAAGAAAAAAGGAACAGAAACTGCATCCACAAGATGCAGAAAAAACTTGGAAATCCCAAAATACCCTGGAGATACCATAGAATCATAGAATGTATTGGGCTGGAAAGGACCTCCAAAGGTCATCTAGACCAATCCCCCTACAATAAGCAGGAACATCTCTAACTAGGTCAGGTTGCTCAGAACCCCAACAAGCCTGAATATCAAAAGATCCACCCTCGTGAGACCCCACCTGGAGTACTGTGTCCAGTTCTGGAGCCCCTATTACAAGAAAGATCTGGATGTGCTGGAACATGTCCAAAGGAGAGCCACGAAGATGATCAGAGGGCTGGAGCACCTCTCCTATGAGGATATACTGAGAGAGTTGGGGTTGTTCAGTCTGGAGAAGAGAAGGCTCTGAGGGGACCTTCTTGTGGCCTTCCAGTAACTTAAGGGGGCCTACAAGAAAGCTGGGGAGGGACTTTTTAGGATGTCAGGTAGTGCTAGGACTAGGGGGAATGGGTCAAAACTAGAGGTGGGTAGATTCAAATTAGACATTAGGAAGAAGTTCTTCACCATGAGGGTGGTGAGACACTGAAAGAGGTTGCCCAGAGAGGTGGTGGAAGCCCTGTCCCTGGAAATTTTTAAGGCCAGGATGAATGGGGCTCTGAGTAACCTGATCTAGTGGGAGGTGTCCCTACCCATGGCAGGGGGGTTGGAACTAGATGATCTTTAAGGTCCCTTCCAACCCCGACAATTCTATGATTCTATGATTCTGTCATCTCAGGGAAAAGGATGCTATCAAGAAAGTGTGGTCCTGGCCACACGAACAGGGCAACGTGCAGCAAAACAGGAAGGTGACATTATTTCAAAACATGGCACTGTTGAAATCACTACTAATATAATCCACCCTGACACAACACGTTCTGCTTTATTGTACACTTCAAAGATGCAGTAGAAAAGGGTTTAGAAAAAAGCAACAAGAACTTGAGACAGTTTTTCCAGACTCCTAAGTCCCAGAGGTGAAAATAAACACTTTCTGTTTAGCTTATCCAAAGCACAGGCTTGGAAGGGACTTGTCTGCAGCTCCGACCTGGGACTTTGTGAAAGCTTCCTCACAACGAAGGCTCTGACTTAAGGCAAATCCAGATCGACTATCTGGGAGTTGAAGCAAGATCCATTCAAACCACAAAGACACATCTTTTTTCACAGAAAGCTCAACAGGACCTGTACCCCAAATCACACACACCACCAGCTTTGGGCCAGTTACTCTGGGATTTCTCTTTTTTACATATTATTTCTTAGCATTTATGTAGAGGTCAGCAGAGATGTGCTCTTTGTGTTTCCAGTACTGGAGAGATATACACACATTCCTGAAGTTCCTGAGGATGAGGGAGTGTTTGAAGGAGTCCAGACCAATCTCATCCATCATGTTAAGAGGGAGCAAGAAAACATCATTGGAGCAAAACAGCAAAAGAAAACTGGAGGCCTTGGAGGGAAAAAGAGAAGGATCTCTATAATACATGTCACTATTGCAATCCAACACTGTGGGGCTGTTTTCACTTAAAGAGTTAAGCTGAAATTTAACCATCTTTGCTGAAGTTTCCTGCAGTGAGTACTCACCTCATGCCGATTTTTGCAGTTTCTGCTGAAATGGATCAGCAGCTTTCATAGGCAAGCTTATGACAAAGAGAACTGCTTTGGTTGGGTATTTTTTTCCCCACCACGTTAAACTCATGCTGAAATCATGCTGGTGAAGACCAAGTGACAGATTAAGAATCATTAGGATCCTTATTCTCCATCAGGGAAGCCTGGCCTGAGAAGGAAACTTTTTTTTTCTCTGAAAACACATTCAAATTTAACTACTTTCTTCATCTAGAATCTTTGCCTTGGGCAGACTTCACAGCAGCCTGAGAAAGTCCAATCCCTTCAAAAATCCCAGTTGAAGCACATCATTTCACCCACTGACTATTGTCCACAAGGACACTGAGTAACTGGAGACTGTGTCTGTGGCCACAGGCTAAACTGAGAAGCAGCAGCCCTTGTGTGGCCATTGCTGCCTGCTGTGGGGCAAGGAGACGAGGGCAGGAGGAGGCAGGGGACCTCAGGGCTTTCATCATGCTTTGCACTCTACAGCCTTCCTCCACTGGGACTGGGAGAGTGCTCAGCTCCTTTACCTTGCTCTCGGCTGTGCTTTTTGTTCTGCTGTCCTACAACAGACACATCCTTTCCTCCAGATCCATAATTAAATGAGATCCATTCCACAGACCACCTCACACAATAGTTTTTGCAGCCTCTCCTCTTAAACAGATGTGCTCCTTTCCTCTGCTCCCGCACACCACAGGAACATGCTGTAACACAGCCACCCTTACAGCTTTCTCAGCCACAAAAGCCGTGCCAAAATCCTCCTCACCTTGCTGCAGGCTGCGAGGCAGGCTCTGACGCTGCTTTCCCCCCTCAGCCGTTTGTGTACAGCATCCTCTGGAACAAACCTTCCTGCTGCACCAAGCCAAAACCACCAAGAATTAATTTCAGCCCTGAAGAAACTGGGGCACGTGGCATTTTTTTGCTGCAGCTCTGCGCTTTGCCTCTCTTCTGAGGTGATGCAGCAGAAGAGAACACTTCAACAAATTAAATCAAGGGGTCCTTGGCCTTCATGAACTAGCTGAAAAGTACAAGAGCAGAAAGGATCATACACAAAAATAGCATTTAAAATGTTCACTTCAGCTCAGTTCTATTTTAGTTCAGTCCAGTTCCCTGTGCGGGGGTGTCTCCCTCCGAAGGAGTCTGACAAGTCATTTATTTTCCCCATGTCTCAGTTTCTCATCCATAAAACAGATACTTAATATTTCTTGACCCCTGTACCCCTGCTTGTGAGAGTTTTTACTCTTTGCTCTCCTTTTCCAGAGCAAGAGCCAGGTATCATCGTATCATCTCTGGACACATGCCTGGTGGAAGAGGCAACTGCCCAGGATACAGCTGCCCATGTCTCTCCTGCTCAGGTCCACACAACACCAACAGTCAGCACAAGGCAGTGATTGGACCCCACTCCATCCCAAGAGTAAAACACTGGCATGTTGGCAGCAAACTGATGAAAGCCTTGATTTATTAAAAAACACAGGAAAAGTCCATGTTGCAGTAAACCAGAAGGGAAAAAAAAAAATCTAAGTGAAAGCAACACTGTGGGTGTGAGGACACAAAAACTCAAGGGGATTGGAAAAGGGGGACGAGTCCAGCTCTCCACTATGCTGGGAGATGCCAGGATTAGTTGCAGACCCTGAAATCAGCCACACCTCAGCATACCCTTCTGAAATCCATTTTCTCCTCTCAATAATCTCTCAGGTGCATCAGGAGCTTATTCTTATGCACAGTTAGGAATTTACTCTAAAATGCAAAGATAAGTGGAGATGGTTAGCAAGTTTCTATCAGCAGAAGAGACTGTCACCTTTTCATGCCAGCAGTGGGGCTGAGAGCATGTTATGGCTGGTGACACTGAAAACAGATCTTTCCTTCTGTAACAGTACTTTCTGTAGAGATTTATGCAAGTTAGAGGGGCAGGCAATCAAAGGCATCTCTGTCACCTTGCAGAAGGAGCAGAGAGAGCTATTAAAGGATGATGGTTTCTGTAAGAACTCTTCAAATCTTCAAAAACAGCCATTACCAGTGCTCTCCTGACCCTAAATCTCCCAGAACAAGCTGCAGACCTTTCCCTTGACAGCCAGGCTAAATCCAGTCATGCCCATGAGCCAGAGTGTGCAACAAATCACTCCTTTCTAGGCAGGAGGAAAAGCCAGAGCAGGCACACAGAGAGCGGGAGATCCACCTTGGCACCACTGGCAGCTTCCATGGCATTTACTGTACCGCAGACGTTATGTGCATCAGTGCTGCAGCTACGCCACTTTTCTGCAGAAAGCAAGGTTTGTAGCATCAACTTCCTCTGCTTCTAGAACAAGCTGAACCCTGGCACTGAACTCGGCCTGTTGTGCTACCAAAACCATGTGTGCAACACGGAGAGCTTCAAAGGAGGGAGCTACGGAAAGCCAGGGACACCTCTCCAGCGTGCACCAACACCCCTGCATATCCTCTGCTGAGCCCCATGAACAGTGCAACCCCTCTGTGCAATGCTTAAAGCCTGCTTGAATAAACATTGCCAAGGAAAAACAAATGTGAAGCAGAAGGAAGAGGAGGAAGCACAAGGGCACAAAAAGGGACAGACATTTGTGAAGTGACTTCACATGCTGGCCATGACTTAGAGAGGGGCTGGGAGCTGGCAGAGCACTCCTGGGCTGGGAAGGAGCAGTGATGAAGGTCTGCCCTCTCCCCCACTTTCCGAGAGCCTGGCAGACATTATTCCCTGTCCTCTCCCTTGAGCTCCCAGCAGATATTTGCCAATGGCTCAATGGTACTGACAAGCTGGTAACGTGATTCACTGCAAGCGCTGTCAGGGAAAGCCCCCTGCCAGCGAGTGAGATGAATCACAGGGAGACACTGTCGGCTCTTGGGGAAGGAAGAAAGCCCAACTCAGGAAAGGTCAACCCAAGCAAACACAGGGCAAGGATGCATGATGGGGATGTAGGGGACACAGCTTTTTGCAGCTCCAGTCCTGCCTTGGGCTCAGAGTCTACTTGGCTCAAAGGCATTTGCCTGGCTACAGGCCAGCATCACCTACCATGGGCACTGCTGCTTGCACTGGCAAGCCCAGCACCAGTTGATGTGCTCCTGCCAGAGCCCTGAGCACTGCCTGCCCATGGGACACTTGCCCAGAGCAGAAGTGCTGAGCTCCTCAGAGAGAAAGGAGGTACGGGGAAGATCGTGTACCAGCATGCTCTTCCTGGCTCACCAGCTTTCCCAAAGCATGCACCCCTATCTGGGTTATGGTTTCCTTCATCCTCACTGGCTCCACAACCAAGCTCTCCATCCAGCAGGGAACCCCATGCTCTTTCCCAGGCTGGATCCCCAACGCCAGGGCCACCACGCTTTGGCCAGCTCTCCTGGAAACAATCTCTCCTCTATGGGCACTCTTGGTCAAAAGTCTGCTCTGGTGAATCTAAGTACTAATTTAACCAATTTATTGATTAAATACTAACCACAGGATGAGATCCTGACCTATTTCATGCAGTCAAGCAGGTGGTGTGTTGGTAGCATTACTAACTAGCCGTTATTTTATTATGAAGTCAAGCGGTACTAGAGATGCTGGCAGAAACACAATGAACTTGCCCAGAAGCCTTCATCCCTTTTAGTGTGATTGTCAGAGCACTGAAAGAGCAATTGAAATTATTACAGATATCCCTTTGGTTCCTTCCAGATCTAATACAACTTAATCTTGTTCATCTTGGATAATCACGTCAAGTCATTAGCTCGCCGATAATACACCTTGTGCCAAGTGTCATGGCTTGGCAAAGAGCAGGTTGCACTTTTCAGGCAGCCAAAGCCTGAGCATCTCCTGGGCAGCCCGTTGCTCACTGTGCAGGTCCCCCGCAGGCAGCCATGGCGGGGCTGCCCCAGGTAGAGATCACATACGCAGGGCCAGCTTGCTTTCAAATCCTGCTCCCTTTTACAGCAGGGACAGCCAGGCTGCTACATGCATGATGGAAAAAAAGAAAGAAAGAAAAAAGGCATGATGGTAAATGACCTATTGCTTTTAAAAACTTGCCATGGCAGGAACAGGGGTATCTCAGAAATAATTAAATGAGCCCAGAGTTATACCAGATGCTCTAAAAAAATAACTGGCCAAATGCATCAATTTTCACACCAGTCAAACTGTGCATGTGGCTTGCAGAGGATGCAAAATCTTGCTTTAAACAAGCTTGTTGAAATTCAGCAAATTTGCCAATTTACTAAAATAGAGCTCAGCTATGCAAAGCAGCAGAAGTCCCACAAAATCAGATGTACCTGACAGAGTAGGAGGTGTAGAGGAGCTGATTTTAAAGTGCTTGAAATGCCTCCTTGGTTTGAGCCTGCAAAACTCAGCTGGACACTTCCCAGAAACAGGTTTGCAAAAGACTTACACAGAAACAGCTTTCAAGAAGTGCCTATATAGGATTTCATCCTTTCTGGTACAAAAGAAAACCTGGATTAAAGCTTTGCTCGGCAATCCAAGTAGCAAAAAAAGGATGACTCCAAATTCTTTAGAATGACTGCACCAAGCCCCAGCCAGGTAGCACTGGCTGCACTTGAGACATGCCAGGAGCACAGAGAGGAAAACATTTGCATATATTTACATCGTGACAACATAAAAAATATACAGCTATTGCCATCATTTAGGGCCTCTTGTGATCAGCCATTCTGGGGGAAATAAAAAAAAAAAGGGAAGAAAAGAAAGGATGCCCTGCAGCTACTTCAGGCACTTCAAACTGAAATCTTCAACAACTCATAGTACTTACAGTTGTGAAGATGCATCAGCTGGGCTCTTGCTTTCCAGTACCATAACAACCTCTTCAGTAACTGATGGACATGTGACCTGTCCCAGACCAGTCTCATGAGCTGAATTGCTCAAGCTTTGCCCGTGACCAGTGTAGAGTAGAAGAGCATTGTGGTCTCTGGGCTGCCGCTTTCCAGGAGAGCCTGAGCAAGAAAAGTCCCCTGGGCTCATGCCACCATGACAGACTGGCTGCAGCTTTAACAAATATTTAATTACTGTTGAGCTTGGGACTTTTTGATGTTCTGGTGTCCACGGGTAACTCTCTGAACTTACAGACTGATTTCTCACATCCAGAGGAGCCAAAGGAGCATTTTGAAGTCCAACCTACCCTAGCAGTTTAGGGCTTGAAGCAACATGGACCGGATCACCCTGGTTTGGGATGAGGAGGAAAAGGGGTTCAGCTGTATGTACACAAGCCCCACCACTTGCCAGGAAAACAAGCCACGGCCCATTTTATTTACTAGTACTGACATGGTCATCGGTGCTCTGCAGGAAAGCCAGAAGACGTAGGCTTTGGAGGAAAGCTGCAGCAAACACTCACAAAACTGCTGCTCAAATGCATCCTTGGCATGGTTAATGTCCTGTTCCACCAAGTCCTTTCAGGACCAGGGATTTGCACCAAGACACAGAGCAAGCCTGGGCTGTGTCCCCAGCAACCCCAGCCGGTGCAGGCAGGAAAAGCAGGAAAGCAGAGGCAGCTGGCTGAGCACCTCCCCTTCCCTCCTTGTCCCCCCCAAGTTGCTGGAATACCAGGAATTCTTCAACATCCTCCTGCTTCTGGACAGAAAAACTCCCTCCAGCCAGCACTGTGAGGATGGCCATGCCCCCACCAGCCCTTCAGCAGCAAGGAGGAAAGAGATGGCATCCCTACCCTGGACACCAACTCCCTGTATAAAGTCCCTCTCAACCCAGATTCGCAGAAGGGACCAGATTTGGGTTTAATTCATACACTTTGTGCTGGCGGAGCCATTCTGTCCAGCCGTTGCTCTGCTTTGCTCTCAGGAGAGCAGCACAAGGGCAGCAGAGTCTGGCCAGAGCAGGAATCCCAGCAATGCTGGCTATGCCTCTCCTCCTTGCCCCCAAAGGGTCAGGTCTCCATCCAAACAGGAATCCAGGATCAGCCAGGCCCACAGAGTTTGCTTGCCCTCTGAGTCCCAACTGCCCAGGAGAAGAAGGGAGGCAGCGTTGCAGGAGCTGGTGCTGCTCCTGGCCTCATTTCTCCCTGCTCCCAGCCCAGCACAGGCAGTTATGGGGGGCTTCCAGTGTGCTCTCCACCACGGGAGCCCCGCTGTCAGGCAGGGTGCTTCCTCACTTCTTTGCAGGATCATTTTTTTTATCATTTACTAAATAGAGGCAAGGTCCAGTGAGCAGCTACAGCAAAGGCAGAACTGAGAAAGGGGAGTTGCAGTGGCATGGTGATCAGTGAGGGTCTCTCTCCTTCACCAGCAGCAACTAACTCAGAACAAATTGGGACACAGCACTTTCCCCCTAAACCAGGGACTGAATTAAAAACCATACAAACCTCAGGTCAGCAGACACTTCCCACACCACACACAGAACCACGGTGGCTTGTACTTGAAGATCTCCCATCACATGCTTTCTGTGCTTAAATAAGCTTTTCTTTCTCTGGTTTCCCCCATGCCAATGTTTTAGGGATTACTTTATTCCTTAAGGAATATGAGTACCCTTCTGCTTTAAGAAGGACATGCATTCCTTGACCTCCAGCCAAATCCAAATCAGCCTCCCGTGCCCAGCCCTGCCAGCAAACGCCCTTGCAACACTGCGGTAATGTCTCACTGCTGGGTGCAAGGCCAGCACAAACCACGGGAAACCAGGCGAGGGCTATCAGCGTAAACTCCCAAACAAACAAACCTTCCTGGCATCCTCTTCACAAACACAGCCCTGCGACAAATAAACAGACAGATCTGGCAGATCTGATCTGCAGACTCATGGCCTTTCAATGACTTGCATCTCTCCTGTCCTACACTAGATCGAGGAAGCCTGAGCACATTTCAAACACATCATTCACCATGAGAAATCGTAATTTTACCCTGATTTGTGTCCTTTCCCCACCATTCAGAGCTCTCTCTATGAATTTTCTACGTTATGCTTAATTTTATTTATATTGGTCAACAAGGATGTTTTGTGTTTTGGTGTTTGGGGTGGTTTTTGGAGGGTTTTTTTTGTCTAGGGTTTATTTAAGCCCTCAAAGTTGTGCCAATCCTCTCATAGTGATGTGGAGCTATGTGATTTTGGGGCTGCAGCTGCATTCTTTCAAAAGCTTTCTCTTAAAAGGTAGTAGAGTAAACAGCTGTTTATAAAAGTCCTTGACAGCGTAACAGTTTTCTATTCCAAACCTTGTCTGGAACCAAGGTGAACAAACACAATGCCATAAAGGACTTCTCAACTATGGCACCAGCCACATTAACCACCACTGAGAGGACAGAGCAGCGGGTAGGAAAGCTGCCAAAAAAAGCCCACAAACTATTTACATCCTGAAAGTCTGAAACAGAAGAGCCTTGCAGTCTGTGTCCTTGGGCTACGATACTCCTCTCCTTGAGCTGTGATACTCCTCCTCTGGTGATAAGGAAAGAGAAAACAAGATTAGAGGAAGAGCCTGCAGGAGGGGCTGAGAGAGGAGCAGGGCAGCAGCAGAGCCCAGGAAGGGCAGCTCAGCCACACAGTAGGTCCAGCACTTGTGGGATCCCATGAGGCCACCAGAAAGACAGCTCATTCATTACTCAATGTCCCTGTGAGTGTCCTCAGTTCCTTCTAATTAAGAGTGTTATTCACAGGAATGAGCCATCCCTGAAAGACAGGGCAGACAACTTGCTGTCACCTACGGAGCAGATCAAATTACCTTTGCCTGTGGCCACACTGCTATGTATGTTAGACCAAGGTCCAGCCACCATTCAAAAGGCCGTCTCATGCTTAAAGAGCAGTCAAGCTTCTGCTGTTGTAAGCCTGAAGGCAGTGAGCTCACTGGGTGTGTGGTTTGCTCACCTCCCTGCCTGCTGTTGAACACCTTCCACTTGTGCAGGCGAGAGGCCAGGGAGCAGAGGAAAAGCTCCTCTCCTGGCTATCGGCCAAACATTATATAGCGAGAGTGTCCCGTATCCTGACTATAAGTATTTTGGGAAGCCTGATGACTTCATTACTAGCTGACATCCCCTGACCTACTTGCTGTTAAGCAAGCTTGTTGCTAGCCAACCCCAGAGCTCATTACTCAGCACTTTAATTTGTACATTGACATTTACCAGGCACTAACCTGCTGGCATATCCAGACAGCTCCCAAATTTTCACACAGCTGAAGCACTTGCACAAGTGGTAAAACACAAACGTACCTCTTCCACAGGTAGTTTGCTGTTACTTCTGAATTGTGATTGACACACAAGGAAATCCTCCACACGACAGACATGGTACAATTTCTGCCCAGTGCTAGAAGCCGCATGTCCCACACCCACCTTCCACCCCCATTCCCACCTCTGCAGCACACACTCCTGTACAGGATGCAGCATGTGAGCTCAGAGGTGGCCCTTCTACTGCCCAGGCTGCAGCTAACCCCAGCCACACACAGGATGCCTGGGTACTGTGGGGCACAGCAAGCACTGAGGATGCTCTAGACATGATGGTGTGGCACATGGAGCTTGCAAACATCATGTCCAGGTTACACAGAGGTCTCAATGGAGAGAGGGATGGTGAAAAACAGGGAGTTATGAATAACCTGGAGGACGGGACTTAAGCAAGAGAAGGTTGTAAGTGGAGACAGAGGAGCGGTGATTCTGTCACTGCAATGCAGAAGGGGAAGAAGTATTCTCACCACACTCACCCTGATCCGCCGCATGGCCGTCACAATCTCCACCCGGCTGTTTGGCCGTGGCACATCCAGGCTCCCGATGTACTGGAGGGAAAGAAAGAGAAGATTAGTTGACTTTCCACAACACTGGAAAGAAACCTCACAGCCTCACCATGGCCTCGATAGCATCCCTGGAGAGAACACAGGGTCACTTCAGGGGAACAGGCGGCATTCTGCCCACTGCACCTGAAGCCTTGCACACCTCCCACCGTGAAGCTGTACCCTCACCACAACATTTCAAGGATTCAGCAACCCTTATTCTAACAATGAAATAACTTCAGTAATCAGACCAGCAGGCCTCGTTCATTGATGTTGTGATCAAAGTGTGTAGGTAAAAGCTAATATCCCCTCAGCTGCATTGAGTCATCTCTTGCAGACCTGGATACTGGAATATCCCTAAAATAGCTGGGGCAACTGTCTTGTAACAGGCCCTTCACTGTTTAATTACAGCCCTGCCAAACTCTTGGCTGTTTTTGCAGCAATGCTGAGCCTCCAGGCCAAGCCTCCTGAATAAAGGAGCCGCTTTGCTATTCAAAGAGGACCAAAAGCAGCGCCACTGCGACCCAGCACGGAGACATGCTGAACAAAAACCTTTTTAAAAATAAAATGGAAGAGGGCAGATTCAGAAGAAGGATCAGAAAACAGACAAGCGATGAAGAGTCAATGCTAAGTGCTAAAAATGTGTAGTTAGAAGAAAAGCATTTTGAGTCTATTTACTAGCCCCCTGTGCTCCCACGCTTCATCTCGACACGAGCGCTGACGTAACCCCAGGCAGCGTAGCGCGGGCACTAAACCCGGCAGAGCTACATGTTTCTGTGAATACAGCCATGACCTTAGCTGACACCACGAAAGCCCAGGTCACTGGTTTCAAGCTCCAGCGCTGAGACGGGTGTTGAAATTGCCAAACATGTGCTGGGGGTCACCACACAGGCTGAGGTCACTGTGAGGGGTTATCACCTGCCCAGCACCACTGTGGGACTCCCAGCTCCTCTCTGATGGGATGCTGCTGCCACCTCTATGGAGGGCACAGTGCAGGGGCTGTGTGACCACACCTGGGCTTTGTGTGTGCCTGATGTCCCAGAGAGCCCTCCTTGCTAACCCTTCGTGCCCGCACCCTAAACTCAAGGAACCCCTCTGCTCAACAAGGCCATCCCCAGCTGCACAGCCCCTGCCCTGCATGCAGATGGAGGCAGGCATCCAGCGACCAGCACTGGGCAGTCAGTGCTGAGAGTAGATGTGAAAAGAGGATATAAAAATAAACACCAAACAGCTGGCGTGTTCGCCACGTGCTGAGCAGGCTGCCACAGCGCAGGGTAGCTTTATGTAACTGGGAATTAAAGCCCATGATGCACACCACCGACACAGGTGACAATAACCTCCCAGACCCCAGCAGCACAATGCCTGACTGCAAGAGTACAGGTCTTGATAAGTTTTCAGTTGCCTCCCCTAAACAGAGCTTTCCCACACCTTCAAAGGTTCAGGTCATATTAAGAGAGGCATCTTTGACATCAGTCAATTCCCTTTTCTTATAATAAAGTCTGGAAACCATCGATAAAAAGCAGGAGATGAGGAGAAGGGCTGAGGCAGCCAGAGCCATGGTCACCATGCAGCACATAAGGAAGAAACCTTTCCTCATCTTCCCCAGGTAAACATCTCAGCTGCACAGCACCTCCCCCTCCAAGCCTCCCCATGTCACTCTTCTGCCAGCACTGTTTCCCACTCAACTGCAATGGAGACTTCTTAGCTTACATGAGGAGAAGAGACTTTTGCAGCCAGGGGATGCCTATCTTCTTCCAGCTATTCCCAACAGCACAAGATCACTGCCACTGGAGGGGTAACCACTTTCCTTCTCCCTAAGTTCTCCTTCCCCAGGTGAGTGCAGAGCACAGCCACGTGCAAGAACAGGGCAAGTGGTGGCAGCTATCATCCGGGCAGGAGATGGCCCCATCCACCGCTGGCTCCCACAGTCACATGCATTCGAGCAATGCCAACCTCCTGGCTGATGACCACAATCTCAGCCAGCAGCAATACTGAGTCATGCCCACAATTGCATGTGTAAGCCCAGTAGGACTGGGCCACTCTGTAAGGAAGTGATAGAGCAGACACTAGACAACACCTTGGACTGGCCAGCATCTCCTTGGATGGCCCTTCTAGTAAACAGCACTAGTAGCAGGAATGCCTTGATGCTGTCCTATGCATGCCCCTTTATTCCCCTCCAGCCCATGTTCCAAACCAAGGGGCTCAGGGCTCAAACCATGTAGGATTCATCTTTGCTCCCAAACCCAGGCTCCAGGGCATCTCATGTCCCATAGGAGTGTTCCCCAGCAGAGCCTATAGCACCTCCAGCCCCAGTGTGGGCTCACTTCACTCAATTACTGTGCTCACAGCTCTGAAAACACCCACCTCTCCCCCGCTCTGGGGGCAGGTATTTTTTGCACATTTCACAAAACTCAACAGATGGACAGTCTCCCCAGATTATTTTTGCCTTCAGGGAAGAAATTACACATGGGAACTGCACTGCAGAGGAGTAATCCTTCACAATGTAGTGAGTGTTCAGCCAAAAATGTGGATTTGGATGTCAGCTTTTCAGCTAAACTACTTCCCAGGTGAGGAGCGGGGATGGCCTGAGAAACCACCCATATTTACTAGTGGTTTGCAGGCAATGCACCTAATCTGCTCTCCTCCAGCCCTCACTGCACCAACTTTTGTTTTGGGAAGAGATGTAGAAAAGGGCAGAGGCAAGGATCAGCAAAGCAGCAGGAGCCTCCGGGGTGCAAGACTCCCGCATCATCCCACCCCAACACTGAGACCCAACTCCCTGCTCCTGAGGCAGGAGATCCAGGGACCCCCAAGTACAGGGGGTCCCAGACACCAAGCACAGGCTTTTGTCTTCCTTTAAAATCTGTGTGCCCTAAAAGTGAGGTGCCAAGCGCGGTGGTGGCTCTGGTCCCTGCAGGGGTCAATATCCCAGCTTCCAAGGCTTGGGCCAGCATCTGTGCCAGCAGGTTGACCCCACGGGAAAAGGAGGCAGTGGGGCCAGGGCTGAACCCGAGGAGGAGAAAGGAAGGTGGCCAAGACAAAAAGAAGGAAAAGAAAGCTGTGTGAAAGAGAGCTGTCAAAGAAAAACCCATGAAAGAATCCACCCTCCCCAAGCCCCCGGGAATGGAAGAGGAGGAGGAGGAGAAAACCATACGTACATATGCAGGACACAGTTTTCCAGATCCATGGCTCCACCACCCTGCCAGTGGATGCAGGGTGGGGCAGAGGTAGAGCCTCCCACCTGCACCCAAGAACCAGGTGGGATTAGGGTGTCACCAATCCCCCTGCTCTGAAGGTGAGGGGCATGGTTGGCTCAGTGGGGAGAGCAGTCCAGGCAGCCCCCTCCTCCCCAGCCCAATTAGGAGAAAGGCCACCCGCTCCAAGCACCAGTGAATGGGCAGCCAAAGGGGTCCCTCCTATAATGAGGCTCTCTGGCAGCCCCACAAAGGCAGCCCTTGCTTTGCAAGCAGCTGGAGCCACTCAGGACCACATCGCCCAGCAGCATGGACAGGCAGGCACAAAGCACCTATTTTGCAGGGTGCTTTCGGTTCCCTGCATGCACTGCTGCTCCTCATCCCCGTGTGTGGGATCCAGTCTACCATCAGCCCTTCCCAGGCCCATGGAAAGGGCAGCCCCTCTCCCTGTTATGGCACAGGCTTGGTGGCCATCACCCATCGGACTTCTCAGCACCCAAAGGGAGCTTGCTTGCTGACCCCCACCCATGCAAACAGGCTCCCCTGTCTGACCGAGGCATGGCTGGAAGGGGCCTCCAGACACAAGCCCACACCATGCACCCTCTGCAATGACTTACAGAAGACCTGTCCAGCTGAGGTAAATACCAGCCCTCCCCAGGCCAGAGGGAAAAACACCAAGAAAACAAAGGAGAGCATTTTGCCAAAGCAATGTGTACACAAGTCACTTAGTTTCTCATTTTTCCTTGAGGTTGTTTAATATCACTCATTTTCTGTTCTGTCAGAAATTAATTTTCTTGACAAGGTGCTTTTTCTGTGACAGCAGGCAGATATTTTCAGTAAACTGAAGGCCAATTGCATCCCTGACAGGGGGACACCTTTCAAGGGATGTTGATGAGATCCTCTGCAGGTGGTGGGCAGCAAAAGCCTTCCTGGAGAGGAGCTGCTGCCCTCCCGAGGGAGGCATGCTGCTGCTCTGCCAGCCCGATACTGCATGCAAAGGTCAGGGCTGAATCACACTCAACTTAAAGGGAAGCCTACATTGGCTGGCTGTCGGGTTTCCAGCTTCGAAAGCCACCCCGAGTCAGAGAACTCGCCATGGACAAGAAGCCACCGCTTCTGCAGAGAAGCTGCAGGCAAAGGAGACATGCTGGCACCAGTCCCAGGCTGGAGCATCGCAACATGGGCTATGCAGGCATCCTATCCTCAGGGCCATGACAGTCTCATCTGACCAGGGGGTCCTGCACCCAGGCTGGAGAGGGGTTACTGGAGGTACTGGCAGATGGGTGGGAGGCATCAGATATGAGATGTGAGGGTCCCAAGATTTCTGAGGAGTCCAGAGTGGCATGAGGCTGCACCAGGTACTGGGACATTGGCCCCATGACACACGGCTGTGCCACGAAGCAAGGGCCAAAGTGCTCAGGCACCAGTCCCCAGCCAGGTGCCCCAAGATCTGAAACCTCATTATTTCCCCAGTGCCCAGGGAAATGCCCAGACTGTCTGCAGCCTGGCCCTGATAAGGGCTTCTCCCCACACTGCTGCCGTCAGTGAAAGCAAGGAGAAATCCAAGTCCTGGGACTTCTGCTGTCCCTGCTCTCCAGTTGCCCTTACAGTCTCTGCCTGGGGAGCCATGGGACTAGGCTGGCAAGGCCCCAGCTCTGCCCTGCACCCCAGGAACACCCAGCCTTGCTGGAAGGAAAGGGGGGAAGTTTACTCAGACTGTGGTGGTGCAGGCTCAGAGGCCAAAAGAGACGGAAAAGTCAGGATGCCAGCTGATTTCAGTGGAAAAAAGCCCTGGCTTTCCAGCCTGAGCCCAGAGGCAGGTGCAGCAGGCTTTCTGCTGAGCTGGAGGGCTCCAGCCCTGCCCGGTCCTCCCTTAATGGGGCTCTGCACCCTGAGATCACCAGGGTGCACCCAGCCCTGGGAGCCAGGTAATGTAACACAGTGTGTTGGACCTGTCCAGAGCTACGCAACCAGCCAGTGGGCATTAACATGGAGACACCTCATGCCAGGCAGCACTGGACAAGCTGATGCCCTAAGGATATTACTGCTACTACTGCTTAGCTGCATGCTGAATCTAAGAACGCTTGCACTACCTGTGAGCTACGCAGGTATCGAGCACCAGCAACACACAGCTCTGGGTGTCCCAAGACCCCAACACCAACCAGAGTCATTTGCACTGCACTCACCCTCCCATCAGCCATCTTTGCGGCAAGATGTGGCCCTGCAGCGGGGGCAACAGGACACAGAGTGAGTGACACAGCAGGAGAGCTGAAGTTTTTCCATGCCAATGAAGCAGTGCTGTCCACTCACCCCTGTTTCTGTAACCCACCCTGCCAATCCATCTGCAGCTGTCCCCCGCTCAGAGGCTGAGCTTCCTGCACTTACACCTGCTACAGCTTTAGCAGGCTGTCAAGATTTAGATTCAATCCACCCACAACAGACCCTCTTGTATGGGAGGTATAAGACTGTAGTGCTTCATCAGACAGAATGCAGTGCTGGGAGCGTCCCATCACTTTTTCTCAGGATTTTCTGGCATCTGCCAAGCCGATGTGCTGCCCACAGCCTGAGCACACACAGCTTTGCCAAACCCTGGCAGAGTTTTCTTTGCTAAGAGCTTCACTAAGCAGCCTGTCAACTGACTTAACAAGTATGGCAGAAATATGCCACTGTTTCAGACGAGAACTTTTGTGGCACTTGGGAAGGTTATTTATAGTCTTGAGCAAGCAATCCCAGGCAAAATCACACTGCAGCTTTGCTCTGGGCTTAGCAGCCCTGACAGAGCACACCATACTCCAGAGCTGCCAGTACAAACAGCCCCCAAATACAGCTGCCAAGTCTCTCCCAGCCAGCTAAAGAGGTGCAGAGCTTCACACAACCTGTCTCCAACTTCACAGCCCACTGGGAAAGGGAACCTCACTAGGATGGGAGCCTGAAGCAGAGGAGGGGAACTGAAGACCCTGATCAGAGCTGCCTGCAACTCGGCTCACTTCAAACACTTTTATGTATGGCTCCTGTGTACATAAATACATACATAGGAGTGGAAACATACATGCACTCGCTACTTAGTATTCACTTGAGGCTATAATCCTTTCCTTGATGAAGGATTTATCTTTGCAATAACCGGCAGGCACTGCCAGTGCTCGCAGCCTGGTGGCGGGCAGGTGAGCTGGAGGGATTCATAGGAAGGATGAGACTAAAGTCTCCTTCATGTCCCATCTCCAAACATAGAAAGCAGCAGATGCTCGGTTCAACTTCAGTTTCCCACACACAGAAGCAGAGAAAAGTACTGACAAACATGAGAGAAAATGCCTAGTTGCCAAGATCCCTTAAGGGAAAAAAAATCCCACCATACAAACCCAAAAAACCCACTTGCTGCCCAGAAGAACGGCAATCCTCCCAAACCTTCAGTCCTGCACTTATCTGCAAACAAGTCTGGTATCAGGAACACCAGGTTTCAGCACACATCTTGTCCCAGTCTGTGGCAGTTCCAGACCACAGGTGGTGGGTCTACCTGAGGACCAAGGTTTGCTTGGACAGCCCCTTCTCACCTCACCTCACCTGCAGATAGGGGAGCAGCAGAGAGGGTCCTTGCACCCCATCCATCCCTTAATTGGGAACCATGTACATTAGAGCACTGTGAATGGATTAATTAGTCTCAGGACTGAAGATTAACAACTGTTTCCAAACAATGAGTAGGTGGGACCTTGCTCTGGACCACAAGATCTCCAGGGCAGGAGGAGAGCCCAGCCCAGCAAGCTCCTGAGAGCAGCTCTAATGACAGGCCAGTAATGGCTCCCCTGTGTGAACCCAGCAGCACCTAGCACCCCTGCACTCGAACAGATGGGGGGTCTGGCACTCCAATGACAGGATCCACCACCCCGTTTAATTCTCTCTATGTGCTGATCACTCTGGAGACATCGGAGCAGCCTGAGTCATGATTTCTGAATGCACAGAATTGCTGGTGTTGCACAAGCTAGCCCTTGGGTTTTGTCCTGCAGCACCCAGGCTTGGGGAAGATAAGGAGTGAGATCACATCCCCCTCCTCCTCACTCAGGCTGAAGGAGCCATATTGGGCAGAGGTGGAGGAGGACAGGAGGTGTCTTTACTCTCTACATATGCATTTATTTAACCAGAAAACCACTGCACAAATGGGAATTTTTGTCTGCTCCCTTGTGCTATGCTGCAGCTCTCAGATCTTTCATCCAAAAGCTTCAGCTAACTCAAGAGGCCAGGCTTTTGATTTTATTCAACAATTCAGACTGCAAGATGCAGAAGAAAATGAAGGCCCTGCCTCTCCTTGGAGCCAGTTCCTCCGATTCCCAGGAGCCTGCCCAAGGCACCACCAGGACACAGAGGGGTTTGATGCCAAGAGAGATGGCCAATGAAAACAGATACAAAAGTGTGAAATGTACTACTATTTCTAAAAAGATGGAGTGGGATTCTGCAACTGTAGGATTTATCTCCAGAAAATGGATTAATATAATCCTTAGAGGACACTTTGCTCAGACTTAGTGTCCCCGTGTCAGAGTGTATGGCTGCAAGTGGTTTCAGCGGGGACAAGCAGCACAAGTCTCCTGATGGCACTGCATGTGTTAGCACCGCTTGCTTCAGAGCGAGGTCCATTGCTCTGTGCTTGAAAGGGGCTCAAATTCTGACTGCCTGCGGCCACCCACCTTGGTATGTTGGGACTCCCTTGGGAGAGAGATAAGGAGGACAACAGCATGGATGCCAGCAGCTACTGATGAACTAGAACACGCACTACATCCACTATGTATGCCATTTAAAGACAGAAACAGATAATGTAGGACTGAGGGTAAAAATAAAGTTAAAAATTAAAACAATAAATCAACAGATACCAACTCAGGCCTGCATTACTCCCCTGCAGTGAGCCCCAAGCAAGCTCGTCAGGAATCCCAGGCTGCTGGAGCAGAGAGCACTGATCCAGCTGCCGAGAGCTGCAACATTGGGTTCCCCGCTGCCCATGCTATCAGCAATACCAAGAGGCTTTTAGGACACAGGCACGCAAGTCCTGGTGCCTCAGATGAGCATTTTTCTTCTTTAATCTTCCCTCAAAGTTCAGCTCTAAATCAGAGTTCCTCATTTTTGTGACTCACACAGTGTGCCTGGCCAAAACAAGAGCTGCATGGGTTTAGGCACTTGGGATTCTTGGGAATAAAAGGAACTAAAGAAGTGTAAGCATTTAATTAATCTCCAGCAATCTAATAAAAGGATGGAGTAATTGCCTAAGCCATCTGCATTTTGCATCTGGCATCAGGGGCTGCTGGAAAAACCCACGAATTCAGAAGCTGGGTTTTGTACGTATTGTGCTTGGCATCGACGCATGCCACAGGATACCAGGTGAGAGAAAGAGGAGCTAACAAAGACTAAGATGCACCACCCCACTAATGCAGCCAGACCAGCAGCACAGAAAAGAGATGAGCCATGAACAGACTGAGGGGCAACTATTCCACTCCTCACACCCCAAGCTGGGCCACCCAAACCTGGCATTGAAAGGGGCACATGGGATTAAGAAGGGGAAGTGCTTTGCAGCCTCTCTACAGGTGAGGGGTGAGCAGGGGCTGGCAGTAAACCAGCAATTGGCTCCCAGGAGCAAAAGGCTGCAAAGCTGAATTTGAACAGTCTTTCCCAGAAAACAGTTGCAAAGCAGGTTTAAAAAACTCC
Source organism: Brachypteracias leptosomus (assembly GCA_013401335.1). Taxonomy (NCBI): domain Eukaryota; kingdom Metazoa; phylum Chordata; class Aves; order Coraciiformes; family Brachypteraciidae; genus Brachypteracias; species Brachypteracias leptosomus. Next base: position 143,993 of record VYZX01025700.1, read on the forward strand.
TCTGCTGTTTTCACTCTCTGCAGCACCTTGCCTGCTGTTGGGCAGGCAACAGCCTCTGCAGAGGAACCCTCCCAGCCCTAAGAAAAAGGGGGAAAAAATAACACTTCGACATCCTCCAGTGAGCTGCAGTCTTGCCCCCACAGCACTGCACACAATTAGATGTCGAATCTGTGATTAATTTTTTTCCCCTGCCAGCACATGTGTTCCAAGGACAACGGTGTGGATGTCTGCCTCTCTGCCACTCAGAACTGTTTTACACAGGTTTTTTTTTTTCCAAGTTATCCTCACTTGAGCATCTCATCAGTGGAATAACTGTATCCCCCAGGAACTGCGAAGAGGGTTGGATTTTACGTTTCCCCTTTTCAAATGATTTCCTGGTGTGGTGCCAGTCAGCACTACCTGCTCAGGGCTGGGCAAGGCAGACAGGTAGCTCGGCTTCCTCCCAGCCTGCTGTGAGACTGCCAGCACTCAGCCTGTGAGAACCACAGCCTCAGCAGAGTAAGGGATTGAGAGGTCCCAACAGAAAAAAAAACAACAAAAAACTAAAATCAAAACCGAAGAGCACTTCCTGCCAAATCCACTAGCAGGAATAGTTTATATATGTAAGGAGAAATAGCAAGCTTTTATTTTGGGCGGGCGGCCCTGACCTCTTGTACTGCACCGCAAATGGCACCCAGCTCCTCCGTCTGCTCACACGATGAGTTTATCCCATCAGAGGGGCACCAGGGTACAAGGAATCCTGCGGCCATCAACTGTCCCCCATCACACCGCCGCTCCAGCATTACCCACGGCGCTGGAAATGCAGAGCAAAGCCCGAGCCCTCTGCTCTTTCCCGGGAAGATGTACACAGTCCCAGGCTCTCCCGGGCCAACGTCCCCAAGCAACACCACGCCGAGCCACGGAGGGATGCAGGGCCAAGGAGGGATGCTTGGGTGAAGCAGAAGGGTGACCCCGCTTCAGCCTGACCCGCCCGACCAGCTTCGACATCCTTACGGGATGGGTGGGAAGCCTCGCCCAACTCTTTACATCTGAGTTTGAGAGAGAGCAGGCAACACCAGCGGGCAGGGCTCCCGGGGAAAGCGGAGAAAGCCCAAAGATATACGAAGAGCAGGATGCAAAACGAGGGTTCGGGGTGCAAGTGCAGGACGGGGACCCCCGCGGAGCCGCCGCCGCCGCCCCCTCCGCGCCAGCTGCCCACCTTGGCCTCGAAGCAGATGCCGTGCTGGAAGGCGTCCTCGTTGTGCAGGGGGATGCGGAGGTCATGCCGGTCGTCCACCAGATTGTATTTAGACTTGGCGGGCATGGCGGCCCCGCGGCGGCCGGGCTGCCCCTGCAGCGCGCCCGGCGCCGCCGCCGCGGAACCTCCGCCCCTCGGCACCGGCCGCCCCGGGGCGGGGACGCGCCGCCGCGGAGCGCGGAGGAAGGACAGGGAGGGGACGGGAAGGGGGGGTTCTAAGTGCGGGTCTCCGCACCCCCTCCCTCCTCGTTCCAGTGGGGAGGAGCAGGGAAGCGTTAAAAATGAGAGGAAGGCAGCGCTGACATCTAGTGCGCGGTGCCAGGTCTGCACTCCAGCCCCGCCGAATTTAAAAAAAAAATAATAATAAATGGGGAGGGGGGTGAACACTCGCAAGTGTTTGCGATGGTGGGGGTGCAGCTGAGCCCGGGAATGCGATGGGGGAGCGCGGTACCACATCCCCGGGGCATACCCGGCAAGACGGGCCTGCGAAACGCATCCCTCCTCCGGGGGCCAGGTTGGGCTGCCTCAAAAGCAAGTGAACTCTGTATCCAAGTCTTTATATCTAAACATTGGCCATGATGGAAATCAAGCAAGCTGGAAGTGAAAAATGTCCATCTTGTTCTTAATGAAAGGCCAGTCCTTGTAATCAGACCAGACCTTACTGTGCCCTACTTTATAGCAGCCCTGAAAGATGTGAATGTGCTCCCAAGCGGCACAGCATTGCTTACCCACTCGTGTAGCTCTGACTGCACATCCCGGGCTGTTTCATCCCCGACCAGCACATGCATGATGCATCCTCAAGGAGGGATCCATCCCTCTGTGTTTTAATACCCATGGACATCACATAACCACCATGAAGCTCATTTTGCTGCAGCATGTCTGGAGAGCTTACACTGGCCTTCATACATGCCAGGGGCACTACCTGGGACGAGCCTTTCCCAGTGCAGATGTGTTCCCCCACTCCACAGGAGACCCACAATTCCCAAGGTCCTTGGCTTGCTCTGCTTACAGGGTCCTACACACCAGAGTGTATTTCCCTTGTGCCTCAGGTTTCTAAATGACTGTGATGCAAACAGTAGTGCTGGCTGTGGAGCCTTCCCTGGGCATAACAAGTTCAGGGCCACTGATTTTCGAGACTGAATCAACATGGTGAAACTTCCTTTGAGTTTATAACACAGTCCAGAGCCAGACACTGCTGCAGTTTCAGGCACATCTGAAAATGTAATGTTCCCCCTCGAAGTGGAGTGGGCTTTCCACCATCCCCAGAGGGTCAGATAACAGGCTAGCACAGACAATTACCTGACAAGCCAAGAAATACCTGTGCTTGGTCATGCCCATGAGAGGTGTATGGGAATGGCTGCTGCTCTGCCAGCTTCCTCACACCGAGCTCAGGGTGGGATCACACAGAGCTGTCAGCTGTCACTTGGACAAGTGAATCAAGGGATGATTTCCCACTGAAGGCAAGATGCCAGCAAGCCCTGAGCTCTTGAAAACTTTTACTCTTTGTTTTGCAAGTGGGCAGGGGATCAGCGCTGTGCATTGCAGCTGCAGCAGCTTGGGGACTACTCTTACGGAGATCCTTGGACAAAACAGGTGCAGAGAAATCACCCACAAGGCACTTGAGATCACCTAAGTCTGGGCAAGGCAGAAGCTGGTGGTGGGGCAGTCCTGAGCCTGGACCTGATCTGTTGTGTTTGATGCTTTGGGTTCTTGCTGACAGTTTCTATTTAACTCTAAGCAAAGGTTTAGCTGGCAGCATTGAATCTCAGGTGCTGGTAATGACACAGCCACTGGAGAAGCCCCTGGAGGTCTCTAGTTCAACTCGTGCTCCAAGCAAAGCCAGCTTCAACACAAAAGCAGTTAGCTCAGGGCTGTGTCTAGATGAGTTGCAAGTATCCCCAGAGACAGAGATCCCACAGCTTCTCTGGAGCCCTGTTCCTGTGCTAAATTGGTTAAAGACACACAGTCTTGCCAACTGCTGGCTCTCCACAGCTAGCAAAACCCTATGGATTCAGTGAAGAACTGAATTCCCACATGGGAGGGCTTGTGAGCATCTCTCCAGTGAATAGTGCCTTCAGGGAGGTTTTCCCCCAGGCACAGACATGGGTGTTTGATGGAAAGCTCTGAAAAGCCTGGTGAACAAACCATCTTCGCCTAGGCAGTCCCAGTGGGTTTGCCTGGCAGCAATAAGGCTGCTTGCAGATCATGGCAGGTGGTGGATGCCCTGGCCAGTCCATAACTGACTCCTCTGGCCTCTTCCACAGTCATGGTGGCTATTCTCACTGGCTGCTATGGAGCCTACAGCCAACCTGGAGACTGCTCTTCAAATACTGGGGTTGAAGCAAAAGAAGAGCCTCACTCTGCAGTTGCTTCCAGATTCCCAGCTTCTGGGCCTCTCACATCAACAGCTCAGTCCTGCTGCACCATGTGAAATAGCAGCTTAGAGGGGGCAGCAGCTCTTCCTACAACCAGTTTGCCCCCCCACCTGTCCGTTGCTGTAAGTGTGATTTGGGTGGTACTCACAGCATTAGGTGATGCTCCAAAGTCACACAGACTCTGCAGACAGTTTAGGATATGTGTGGCATTTCACATGATTCCATGCACCTGTTATGTTAAAAAAATTAACTGTGTCCCTTTTTTTCTGGGATCAGTGACCAACTCTCCCTGCCCATGCACCATGCCTGCCAAATCACCGCCTCTTCCTGGGAGAGCTTTTCCGGGCTTTTGATCCCAGGATGTCGAGCCCAGCCCACCACCACCACCACGACCAGAACGTACAGGAGATCCCTGAAGAATGGGGAGAGGATTAAACTCTCACATTCGTGTTTGTCCTTCAAACCCAGAACCTGTTTCCCCCCTCTCAAAATCAATAATTAGAAGCTCTAGAATTACACTCTGAAGTTGTGTAACCGGTTTGCTAGTTTTTGCAGTCTCGTTCATTTCCGCCCCGTTCCGCCCCGTTCCAGGACACGGTGGCACAACGGCCGGGGACAAAGGTCCCATGTGCCACCCAAGCAGGAGGGGACCTCAGCAAAGCCAGGAAGACCTATTGCCACGGATGCGGCCTGTGCAAAGACACTCTGAAGGACTCACGCACGAAGCAGCGCGTTTCCACCAGACCCCGGGCCGGGCCGGGCCGGGGAGCAGCGGCTCGGTGCTTGCTCCTTCCCAGGGTCCTGCCCAGGCCTCTCTCGGCACAGGTTGCAGCTGCACCACTGCCAACAGAGGTTTGTGCATTTCTAAAACCGGCCTGCCATCTCCTGGGAAGGCCGTGAACTGCAGCACGGAAAGCCCAGACAGGAGCGGAGATCGCCTTCTCCAGCTCCCCTGCGCTGCAGCCCCATCTGCCACTCCCAGGCTTCCTTTCTTCAACCTCTGAAGTTCAGAAGATCTTCTTGCAATGCTTATGTGAAAGCCAGGTAAAAATAAAAACTATGGCAATACTGAAGTATTTCTAGCAGGAAGATATATCTGTTGTTACTGCAACATTCACAGCCTAGGACAGAAAGCAATCCTTTCTCTAGCCTGGGAGACATGAGGAAACGATGTTTGCAGAGCTCTTTGTACCTCAAACTGCGCCAGCATGGCAAATCTGCAACTTCCCCTGCAACTCTTGTGCCTCACCATTGTGGGAGGGGAGGTCAACCATCTGCAGACAGGACAGTGGGGAAGCGCACACCACAGTCCCGGGAGGCCAGTATCCCCCTCTCTTGCTGCTACAGCTCTTGAAGCAAGTGTTTCAATGTACCCACAGCTGATTACTCCACAGCCATCATTGCAGGCATTGCTTTCACAGTGACAGAGTAGCATAGTGGTTTTGGGGAAACTACACTGCACACTGTTTGTGATCAGGAGGCATGTCCTCCTGAGAGCAATAATAAAAGGGCTTTTGGCCAGGTATGCAAATATTTTTTTTATTGTGCTGGATGTGGGTGGGAAATAAGAAACATCATATGAGAGGAAGTGAGCAGATGGCAGATTTTGCAGCTCTGAGCAATAAATTGTAAAGCAAATTGGCCCTTAGGCAGGCATTCAGATAGGAAAGATACGATCCAGCTCATAGTTGGGTGCTGCAGATTGCCTTAATGTCCTTCCATGAAATCGTGCAACACTCAATTCTTTTAGGGTCACAGCCCTGCAGTTGAAGAGTGCACTGGTGCACACACCTATGTGACATCAGAGCATCCTGAAACTTGCTCCCCACAAACCCATGGTGGGCTTGGGCAGGGAGTCACCTTGTCCCTCCAGTCACCTGCATGAGCCCAGGTGGAAGAAGTGCTAAGCAAAGTGTGCAGGTCAGAACAGCAAGCACATGCCTTTTCTGCCTAAGAAAACCTGGAGATTAACATCTAAATAGCAAGGGTTGGAAAGGAAGCAAAACACTTCAGAAAGGAGATGAAGGCAAGTCTACTGGAATTAAGGTCAGGAATTTGCTGGCATTTGCTGACATTTTGTTCTGATGAGCTGGCAGAGCTCATTCTCGTCAGGCAAACACGTATTTATTTACTTATTTTAGAGGTGAGACAGGGACCAATTTCAGAGCTGTTTTTAAAAACACAGGCTCATCTTTGATATCCACTAGGGGGCGGATGAACTATTAATGGAACCACCTGGAAACCCAGATTTTGTCTTCATAGACATTTTGATTCTTTGCACCACAATTCCCTTAAATTATCACTTCTCCAGGCGGTCCCAGTGAGGGAAACAAGCTGCCCCACGATTCCTGCTACACCATGGAGGGGAAAAAACAATGCGAAAGTGTAAGAAGCCAACAAATGGGCTTGATCCTGGGTGGCTAGCAGGTTCCCACTGCCCATATGAGGCTTGGGCTGCCCACAGCACTGGGGATGGGAATTGCTGAGAGAAGATGCCCCTGAGAAGGAGGTCAAGGACCTGAAGTGAAGGAGCTGTGCTGATGATCCCACAATGGGGTGGCAGAAAGAGCTGTGGCAGCAAGCAGCAGCTCTGAGTGTGCAACACTACAGGGTGCTGGCTCTGTGAGCCCGTGGTCTGAAATTCAGTCACAGATTATCATCATGCTGTTCCCAATGTAGAATCACCGCAGAAGTGTGGAGGTTTGCAGCTGGACTGCAGGCCTCAATAATATTTTTGACCTTGACGATTTGAAACTATGCCCGTGAAAATGAGAGGTAAACAAGTACAAGGACGAACAAGCAACTGCAAGATAGGGATGTTGTCCTAATTGTCAGCAAGAGTATGCAAAAGCTATTAACCAATAGACAGTATGCTGGTAATATGCTTAACCAATGAAATAAGTACACAATATGTAACCTCAGGGATAACAAGGACTGTCTGCAGAAATAAAGTGCTATTGCTATTGTGGAAATAAATTGCTACAAGGGATCTGTGTCGCTTGTCCATCTCAACTCTGCGACATCTGGTGACCCCGACATGATCTAGCAATAGTCGGCTGTGGGCAGAGCTGTGGAGACGGAGCCCCAGCAGGACTATCCGGCAGGTAGAGCCAAAGGTATCCTGGGATCATATGGGAAAAATTAAGAC
>VYZX01025704.1:0-65357 GCA_013401335.1 Brachypteracias leptosomus
ATATAATATAATATAATATATATGTATGTATATGTACCTATATATAAGTATATCATTTTATATAGATGTATATTATGTCCCGGGATGGGCAGAAGCAGCTTTTAAGGATCTTTTTTGGGGGAGTGAGATGCTGCTTTCCCAAGTTTGCAGCCACGACACCACGTGTCCTGTTTCACTGGACACTGTGGCTCTGGAGCCCAGTCAAGAGGAGGTTAATTGCATCCCCTGTTTGGGTAGGAACGAGCAGAACAATTCCCATATTTCAAACACCACTCAGGCAGCCGGCGGCCCCCGCCGCTCTAATCGCTGCCCGCGGAACCTGCCGCCGGTCACTAATGCGCTCAAACATTGCTCGTGACACGGGGGTATGACAAGATAAGAGCCAGCTCAGGGATGGATGACTCCACAAAAGCAAAGTGGCAAAAGTAATTATAGCCTGGCCCCGGACGGTCGCAGACATCCCGTTCCATGTAGTGCTAAAACACCAGGCAGATAACCCCGTGTTCAGCGGCAGCCGGGGCTCTACCACCCCTGCAATCCGGCTGACATTTGCCTCTGTGAACACGGAACAATCTGCAGAAAGACTCTAACTTCCATTTCCCTCCATTAATTGGACAAATTAATTAAACCGCTCTTTGGTCGTCGGAATCTATTCCCCACGCAAGGACTAGATTTTGCTAAATGGTTCAGAGAAGGCTTATTAATCCTGAGATGAATTCTATCAAGCCCCATAAAGCTCCAACTTCAAGTGCATTTGCGGGGAAGAAAGCTTTTCAAATCAGATAGGAGAGCTACAAAGTACTGAGTATTATCATAATCTGGCTAGTGTTTAATTTGACACTCTTATGTCAAGATATTAGGAGAGAATGAGCAAATGGCCTGATAAATATGTACTTAAAGAATGACAATCCTTATAATCAGTTAATTTCTATTTATCTTATGATACCCTTTTCGACAGAAACTTGTATTAGAAAATAAATAGGATTACAGGGTAATTCTGAGAGCTGTAAAAACACAAAACACTTGTCTGCCTTTAAATGCAGAAATCATGTTTTATTGTACAACATTTCAGCAGCAACATCATCCACGCTGTGGGTTGTCTTCTTCAGTTGCTGCTACCATCAACTCCCCCATCACTGGCATCTTCTTTCAGCCACCCACCAGTGTCCAGGTTTGGAGCCTGATCCTGGCATGACAATCCCAGCACAGAGAGCTTTGGACCACATCCCCAGCCTGGCTCTGCTGCCAGGCACAGTGGAAATGGGATGGGGATGTACTGGGTGGAGGGTGGGATGAGGATGGGACAAGAGTTTTCACAGGGGTATATCAGGGATGGTGGTGGGATGAGGATGGGGATGCAGCCGGGATGGGGATGCACTGGGGACAAGGACTGGATGGGGAACAGGGACAAGGATGAGGTAAGGATGAGCACCAGCTTTTTGTAGAATACAGCATATATGTGGAAATATTGTAGGATTTATTCCCGCCCATCTAAGAAACTTAAATATTTGAGTGTTATGAACGCAGCCGATCTCCCATACACATATTTCAAAGATCGTGCCAAGATTTGTCTCCTTCCATCCCAAGAACTGTTATGATTAGGTTAAACTAACTCACTATGACAAGTCTTGGTGCTTTCTTCTGAAAACAAGGTTTTGCTGCAGAATAGGGAGTATAAGGGAAAACTTGGTGGAGCTGGTTTGTGGGTCACTGCCTGTACCATGGGGTAAGAGCTGTGCTTGGGCTCACGCCTGAGAAGGCTCTAAGACAAAAATCCTAATCAGAAAGGCTAAAAACCAACGTGGTATTAAAGGCTGCAGGATATGACCCAGCGTAGAAACAATAGCCAGCCCAGAAGAAATGAGTTTATTATCTGGTCTAAAGGGATTTTATTGACTTGCTGAAAAAAAGTCATACTTAATATTGAAGCATAACTTTTAAAAACAGAGATGCTGACTCTATAAAAATGTGCTCTCGAGCCGAGACCTTGACTCCAAAGTGTAATCCAGAGTTTTTTTATAACCGTGCTATAAATCATCAAAATTAAATGTTTGCATTAGCAGTGCTGGGAGAAGCCCTATGCAGAGCAGTGGGGATGTGTCAGCCAGGGCAAAGCTCGGGAATTACAGAAACTCTTGGGTGGTGCCTGATGAGGAGAAGGTGTGTAAATGGTGTATGCCTTGATTTGCACCATTTGCTGCCATTTCTCTGTGGGTTTTCCCCTATTGGGGCAGCTGAGGTGTGGGAGAACCCCAGGTTCCTAGCACATCTTCCCTTAGGACCCATCCTGTGTGGCTTAACCCTGAAAAAATGAGCTCTTGAGCTGAGACCTTGATGGGGTGGGTGCTGTGGGAGAGAGCTGGGTGAGCAGGAGCAGGATGGTGGGGGGCTGCCCAGGCTGGGGACTCAGCAGACTGCTGAGGATGAAGAGCTAAATGAGGGTTTTCTCACCACTTCACATGGTGGGTACCAGGCTGGCTGCCACCAACCCTTGACTCTGCCTTCCTGAGCTCTTCCCGAAGAAGTGATCATTGGAGTAACATCATTTTTTAATGAGTGAATCAGCAGCTCCTCCTCACCAGCCTGGCCCTGGGGGGTTTGCAGCCCAGCCTTGGCTGGCGAAGGATTTTTGGTGCTGTCCTGCACGTGAACCCCTTCCCATGTGCCACCGAGAACACTTCTCCGGAGCCTGGCCAGCCAACCTGTTAACATCCTCTCCTTCACACTCCCGCAACGAGCCAGCTGCTCTGCCTAGGAAAATACAGCTGGAGAGGTTTATAAATAGTAAATTAAGGCTTGCTCCAGCTGGGCAACGTTCTAGGCACAAGTCATTCATCACCAGGGTGTCATCCCTCCCGTGATGGACTGCCCACTAGCTCTGCGCCAGCCCTTGCCTTGCATGGCTCAAAGGAACCCCTTCTAATTTTGTGTTTAAACCCTTTTTTCAGAATTAATTCTGCCAAGATAATCCAACTAACCAGGGAAGTGTCGATGGCAGAGCACTTGCAGCCAGGCAGGCAGCTCTGGGAAGGTTTAAGTGCATCCTTCCTGGGGTGAGTGGGTGCTGCAGGTCCCCTGTGCTGTCCTCAGGTCCCCCCTTGGCCATTGAGGGGACATTTTAGGGCCAGACCACTGCCACTGAGCAAGCTCCTGTCTGCTGTGCAGGAAGGGGTGGAGGATGAGAGAGATGGAACCCGGCTTTTCTTCAAGGTTCCTCCATCTGGTGTGCAGCAGCCTGGGGTCTCCTGGGTGTGTATCCATATCAAAACTCAATTAGAAAATGAGGCCTGGATGTGAAGGACTATTGTATTTCAAGTATTTTTATAATTAAATCTGGGAAGGTGTAATGGCGTATTTATGAAGGGCCTTCAGAGAACGTTACCACGTGCATAGAGGAAGGGGGTAGAAGAGTTTATCTGATATATGGTTATATCATTTTCTCAGAGCACAGTAGGAAAAGCTCACTGAGGGGTCAGGATCTCCAGGACACATCATAACAACCCTGCAGTGCTGCTGGTTAATTGTGCAATACCCTAAATTTAGTCACTAACCAGAGGCTTCATCCCAGGAGCTGGTGGAATGTGATGAGGAATCTCACAGCCTGCATCTCCATCCCCGTGGGACAGCCTCAGAAACCATGGGGCTTCATCTTTGTGAAGTCCTGCCCTCGGAAGAAAAGTTATTTCTTTTCCACATCCCTGACTGAATTATTTCCTCCTTGCAGAGCTGCTACCTACGGGATGTAATCACACAGTGCAGTAAATCATCGCACCGTGTCAAGCTGCAAGTGGTTTTGGAGTTAGATCCAGAGTTTAAATCTACATCTGACTGTGTATTTTATCTCAAATGTACTTTTTAATTTGCCCATCTGAAATTATTCTAAATTTAAGGGGTATCCAGCAAGAAGAGGAAAACTTTTCCTAAGTACATGTGGTTATTTTTCTTCCTGAGTCTCTCTGTGAGAAATCTCAGCCCTGCGCTGATGCTGGGCTGCCTCCAGGACCCTACATCCTTCTGCAGGCACCAACACCCATGTAGAAACAGAATCTTCACCTGAAAATTGCATTGCTGTTGTTTGCATGTCTATATTTAATCCCCATTATGATTTTAAATATTTTTATAAATCCATTTCCACTAACAAGCTGGTGTGATGGTTATTATTAATCATCAGAAAAAGCGGATTTTTTAATATTCTTGATAGCCGGTGAATGTTGGATGAGCAAATACGACCTCCCTTGGTGGCTTCATGATGGAGACACTCATGAGCATCACAGGGCAGAGGTGGGAAGGGCTGTGGTGAGGGGACGAGGATGAGGAGGATGAGCCCCCAGCCCTGTCCTCAGGGCTCCCCTTGCTGAGGAGGGCGGTGGGCAGGGGATGAAGAGGACTTAAGCCAGGCTGCCACCAGAACAGAACAATCCAGTCCCCAAAATAAGACATCTTTCTGGGCTGGGTCTCTGGAGCCTGGCTGGTGAGGCACGGCGGGGCTGGCGCACTCGCTCCCCGCGCGCTCGCCACGTATCTGGCTGCCAAGGCAGAGGCTTTGTGCCCGAGTGACATTCATGCCTCGGAGTTTGCATTGTCTCTGGAAAATAATCTCCATTTCCTAATTCCCCCTGTAGTTTTTTTTCAGATGTGGGTCTTTACCAGGGGCTGGGGAAGGCGGCGGCGCTGAGCTCCCAGCCCTGGCACCAAGGTCTCGTACCCACGGGTCATTCCTTCTGAATTTGCACATTAAAAAACCAGCATCGAGTCAGAAAGGGAATATCTTCAAACCACAAACACCAGAAATAACAATTGTATTAAACTGGCGTTCATGAATGCACAATAAAGTTCAATCTGCCGTTATTTGTCATGTTGCTTAAAATTAAATGGAGTTTATAACGCAAAAGAAAAGATTTGGGGGGGGGGCTTTTTTGGGGAATAATGCAAAATCTTTCATGCCGTTCACAAAGCATTTGTATTAACACCAGTGTCTACAGCTTAATTTATTTATTTTTGTTAAATTATCGCCGCTTCCCATTGTTCCTTCATCCTCGGGGACAATCCTTATTCTTTCATGTATTTTTTAAGAGCTAAAGAGGCACATAGACAAATAGAGCATTAAAAAGTCGCAGCGGTTTTGGTTGTCTTTGGTTTTTTGGAGTGCCGGAAGAAGTTAAAATCCAAGAGCTGGAGGAGACCATGGTGTTGATGTTGGCGTGCTGGGGTAGGACCCAGGAAAAAGGGAGGCATCAACATAGAGCATCTCTCCAACGTGAGCTGGACCACAGGAGAGTGGCAGCAAACCTTTGCCATGGACACATATCCAAAATAATGGAAATTAAAGCAGCACCAGCTGCCTTTTTCCTGCTCTGCACAAATATTATGTACTTCTTAAACAGCCTCTGCACCCAGGGAGCCCATCGCGCTGCGCAGAATGAAGAGGACATGCCAACAAAAGCCTTCCTCCCCTCACCTCCTCTGAAAGTTCCCCTTATCACTGTGTTTTGTGAGCTGGCCTCAAATAATCATTTGTGAATAGAGCTCTAATTACATTATAGGTAATCCATTTTCCTCTCTGAAGCTGGTAGTCAACAGTTTATTCTCTCACCTCCAAGATGAAACCGAATGGCAGTTTTCAAGATAACATTGACATGAACTTATGTATCAGGCAAGTAGACAAATACCATTATAATCATTTATAATCCTTTAAAGCTGTGACTGAGAAGTGGCATTTGGACTGGATTTAAACTTGGCGTTGTCCGTGCAGAAGATTAACCGCTCCACAAGACTTTGATTTCTGAACATTGCCCATTAGAGAGTTTTTACATAGGAAATTGAAGTATTATATATAGTTTTAACGTGGTTAACAGAGTCTGACACAAACAATAACATTCCAACTCCAGTTAATTCTTTCCCTTCCCATTTACAGCAGGAAAAGCTGTGCTGCCATCCAAAAAGCACCCCGGTAGGACTTTGAAGATTATTCCTGCTTGATGGGAATTACACATCCCGAGTTCATTTCTGCTGTGGCCGATCACTATCGGACGCTCTCCAGGAGCTGCTCTGCATGAGCCAACGTGCTCTTTCTGCACACAAGCCCAGGCCCCCAGGGGCCAACAACAGCTCAAGAAATGTGCATCCACTGCTTTGGCCAAGACTGCCTTTCCTAGGAGCTCATTGAGGAGCCTGAGGGGGAGAAGTTCCATGAGAAGCTCCTGCTGTGCTGGGAGGGTGCAATGGGTCCCCCCCACAGGGTCCCTTTGCACTTTAGTGCCCCAACAACCTTCAAGGGTCTTCACTTGGGATGCTGGGATGGCTCCAGGTAGGTTTTTGGGGTGTCACTTATGTATCTATGGGGGCCAAGGTGAGACCTTATAGACATGGAGTCTGCTGGAAGAAGCAAAGGAACAGCCAGAGTGCTCAGATGTTTACAGTTGGTCCCTCCAAAATGTGGATGTCCCAAACCAGTGCTGACAGCTGACATAGGAAAGGCTCTTCCTCAATGACATCATATTTTTTTGCTGACTTTTGTAATAAAACTACAAGTTACAATCAGAAGTAAGGAGTCAAACACCAGCAGTGGCCCTTCAAGAGCTGGGCTGGACGATCCCGGCCCCACGTCTGCTCTAGGGAGCGTAATAAACACCAAGATCACACTCACAGAGTTTCCAGTAGGAAATTAGGAATTAGGGCTTGACACTTTTTATTGCTGCTTATTCTTGAACATCAGAAGCAGCCTAGGAAGGATATAAAGGAAATTAAAAGAGTGGTGCCTGCTAGAGAAAGAGGAGGCAAAAAAGGTAGGCTGGGCAAGTGAGAGGTGTCAGTGCTCATTTACTGCAAGAGTTTTAGATGTTCTCAAAGGCAGTGGCATGTGCCAGTCTGCTGGTGGCTTTGATGTGGGCAGGACACTGACCTGTCCCCAGGAGATTTTGCAAAGCTGAAGGTGTTTTTCCTGGAAGATTCACAGTTTTCAGGATTGTGCCCCTATTTGAAGCCTCTCTTTTTGCCTCAAGAAAGGAGGTGGGTGATTACAGACAGGTCCCAGGTGTGAGGACCTGCTCAGCCATGTTCCAGCGGGTACATTTTGGGCACCAGAGGAGATGAGGGGTGCTTGAGCCCCCCAGGACTGCGGGTACCCCCACCCCACACTCCCCCCTGGGTCCCCAGCCTGGAGACCTGGGTGTCTGCAGAGGCACATTCCAGCCCATACAAACAGCTTGCTATCATCTGGGTTCAATCTCGAGATAAATGGGCTCCAGAAGTTTTTGAATATTTGTATAAGACCACAATGCTTCTTATCAAAACATTTCCCATTATTATTTTCCAGTCTTTTCTCCATCCCCAGCTACCTCCTCCTCCCCTTTGGTGCACTGCCATGCCCCAGCCATTAGCAAAGCTATCCTTTTTTTCCCCTCCACATGGGAAATACAAGAGAGCTTTCCTCCAAAGAGGGTAGCCCAAATCCTCCCGGGGCCCTCAACCCATCCTCCATCTGTGGTCGCGCAAGTGTTTCCTCCCAGGCATTATCACTGGAAATGAAAGAACATGAACACGCCAGGCTCATTTGTTTTGTGTGTTTAATTTCTTCGTAGGTTTATGTAAGTACTTATTGTCTTCTCCTTAGAAGATAATGGAAGACAAATGTGCGTGCGAGGCACAGGCTTAAACAAATGGGGCTGCCTTCTGAAAATGTGGTCCCTGAAATAAAGAGGGATGGGAGAGCATCGCCGGTGCCGGCGAGAAGGGATGCTCCCAGGAAGCACAAAAAGTCATGAATAGGGCTAAAATCAACACCACCCCACCATCAATATTCATATAGCCCAGACAAAACATTTTATATTGTAGCAGCTCATAAATCAGAGAGAGAAGAAGGGGTAAAAGGGAAGAGAAAGGGGAAGATAAAGGAAGAAATAGCTGGGGGATGAAGGGCTGGCGAGAGGGGACTCGGCTTGTTCAGGCTAACATCTGCTCACTCTGAAGTGGAACCACCTGTTAGGTTATTAAATTGTACAATTAATTCACGTGGAAGGAAGGGAAGACTATATCTGATCAAAACCCTTCCATTTTAACCCTGTCCTCCAAAAGTGAGCTGGGTAATGCCAGGCGTGGATGCCATGGATGCACGGCGTCATTGTTTTCACATGAAATGATGGGAAGTCTCCAACACCTCCCTCCAAGGTGCCCATCACCCTGTCGGGTGCCTACAGACAGTGTCTGTTCAAAACAACACATTATCTTGCCACATGGATGTGGTGAAATGGCTCACACAGACGTGCCACCCTATAAAGCCAATCCAGCAGGAGCTCTTCAAAGCCCTCCTCTGGAGTTATGAAAAGTTTCCATCTTCAATATCTCTGCCGCTGGTAAATTTCATGTGAGGCCAAGTTTTGATCACAAAAAGTGCCAGTAATTTGTATGGAGGCAACGACAGGTCAACTTCTCTACCTTCTCTGTTACCAGGCTCTGTCTATGATCTCCCCAGCTCCACAGTGACAGGGGGTGAAGACCACAGAGC
Source organism: Brachypteracias leptosomus (assembly GCA_013401335.1). Taxonomy (NCBI): domain Eukaryota; kingdom Metazoa; phylum Chordata; class Aves; order Coraciiformes; family Brachypteraciidae; genus Brachypteracias; species Brachypteracias leptosomus. Next base: position 8,504 of record VYZX01025704.1, read on the forward strand.
ATCTCTAAGAGGCTCCTCAGCATCCCAACTATGCAAACGGGCTGTCAACCACCTCCCCAAAACATCCCAAAAGTTGTCTCCAAAAAGTTGATGGTCCCACAGCAGTGAAGAAAAGGCTTTTTCTGGAGATGCTTCACACCAGCCTCTTGCAGCCCTGCTCTATAGCGTTTACCCATGTCAAAACACTTGCAATTTTTGCTATATAAAAAAAAAAAGATAATTTTTAAAGAATTTATTTCAGGCATCTATTTTGGAATATGTCCTAGCTGCTCCTTCCTGCAAGTCCCTATCAAAGGAAGGTCCCGAGGGTTCGTGAGGGTCATGTGCCCTCCAGGCTCCAGACTCAGGCTCCAATTAATGCTCTCCAGATTCCGTTCCCATTATTGTCTCCCTTTGGCATGACTGGTTGGAGCACTTGAATTGGAAAGGTCCCAGAATCTTCCATCTCCTAAAATATTTTCAATAATGTGGAGAGCAATTTTCCTTAGAGCATGTAAGGATTTCAGCGAAGGAGCCAACTTTCCCAGAGGAATGATCCAATTACGAGGATGCTCTTGTCAATCTCTCCCTCAGGGACGTGGAAAATCAAAATTATGATTTATTTTTTTTCATGTGACACCGAGCGTAAAGGCAGGATCGAAACTGTGCCGTTATCTCCCCCGGCACCCCCCGCTCCCTCTGCCTGCTAAAAATACCAGCTCATTTCAGGCAGAGCCTCCTTAAATTCTGCTCTAATGACAGACCCAGCCCTCGGTGCAATGCTGAATTATGACTTTTTAATGGTGACCTTCGCATGTAAAAATGGAGTCAAAATGACTCCGGCTTTTGCTAATACAATGAGAGAAACACAGTTCTGAACCCAAGGGTTTGCATTGGGTGATAAAGGTGGGGAAAGGCATCAGCAGCCCCCAAAAGCTGGAAATAGCATCCATGGGGTACGGGCAGTGGAGGAGCTGGTGGCAGTGGTGGGATGGGCAAGCTGGGAAGCCAACATCCCTTGGCATGGGATGCTGAAGGAGATGTCCCCAAGATACTGGTCATGGTGCAGGGTGACTGGGGCAGGACTCTGATGGGCTCATTTGGATCCCAACATCCTACAGCCCTTCTCCTGCCCACCCCATCCCTTGGTGTTGTTGAGGTGTAGGGGTGTTGAGGTGTTGGGTTGTCGAGGTGTTGGGGTGAAGGGGTGTTGGGTTGTTGGGTTGTTTGGGTGTTGGGATGGTGGGGTGCAGGGGTGTTGGGTTGTTAGGGTGCAGGGACGCTGGGGTGTTGGGTTATTGGGTTGTTAGGGTGCAGGGGTGTCGGGGTGCAGGGGTATCAGGGTGCTTCACCAATCCCTCACCGCTTCCCTGGTGTTCCAGGTGCATTGTGCTGGGAAGAAGGAGCTGCCTTTGTGCAGGGGGCGGCGGGGGGGCCTTTGTCCCCGCGGGGCTGCTGAGATCAAGGGGTGGGCAGTGGGATCTGCAGCAGCCACGCGCCGCCCGCTCCCCCTTAGAAGTTGTTGTTGCCATGGGGTCTATTGTTGGCGGCTTTCCCCCGGCGCTTTACAGCCTCCACTTTGCTTTTTCACAGGGCAGACAATAATGTAAACTATTTTTGCTCCTACAGTTGCCTTCTCGCTTTTTTTCCCCCTCTTTTGCAACCTATTATGAGTGAGACCTCTAAAGAACTGCACAATTCTTCAAGAGGTTTTTCCACCAGGTTATTCTGCCCAAAAAGCCCAGGAGAATCCGCATATCTGGGGGATGTTATGAATGACCTGACGTGACATCTCTAACTCTGGCTAATGAAGCTGTCAGAGGCAGGCACGGTGCCGATGCCGCCCTGCTGTGGGCACTGGCCCACATCCAGCACAGTGCCTGCCATTCCCAGCCTGTGCCACCACCCCATGGGAGCAGGATCCAGCCCTGGTACCTCTCGGCATCACCACGTCACACCCATCTTCCAGCTTTTCTGGATCTCCCTGGCAGAAAACTGCCTGGAAAGCAAAACCCTTTGGCTTCATCTATTAATTCCTTGAGGTCGTATCTGCAACAGGAGCAACCAAAGAACCTCCAGGGTATGGCCTCATAGCCCTACAGATGCCCTACATGCTTTGACAGGGCTCTGGAGGGAATGCTGTGTATGGAGGCTGGAATAAATTTAATGTTTCGGCAGGGATAGAAGCAGCATCCCTCATCTGGGTGCCACAGGATGGAGGATGGGCAGGATCCCTGGGGTCAGGTTTTGCATCCAGTGTCTTTCCAGCAGTGGTGAAACATCCTGGGGAACTGGGATGTTTCTACCATCAATCTCTCCCCTAGGAAGCCGTCCTCTGGCAGCACCTGCCCTCCCACCCCAGCAGTGGGATGCTGCTGCATCCTTTGGGATCCAGTTCCATCCTTTGGGATCTAGCTGCATCCTTTGGGATCCATCTTTCACAACCACCATCCTAAGAGATAAATGTGAGCAATTCCTTGTGGTGGAAGGTGGTCTTTCCTGGTCTCTCTGGGCTAAAATCAAGTTGTATAATTGCTTAAATGGGAAGTGATATTTGTGTTCAAATAAATTATTGTGTGGGTTTCAAAATGTCTGGTGACAAAGAGCAAGCGGACTGTCGAGCTGGCGTGCCAGATTGTCTGCTTCCTGGTGACAAATGTTTTAATTAAAATAATTATAATTAAATGGATGTCAAAAAAATGTCTCAGTTCGGAGCACACTCGACAACCTCACATCACATCCTATCAGGCGACAGAGCACGTGACAAAACAGAAAATAAACTCAGACCTTGAGGCAAATTTTCCTGGAAGATGCTGCGGTAACTCCCCAGCCACACGAGGTGGGTGGTGCAGTGGGGCCAGTTGTCCCCTGCCCCCAAATGAAAGTCACTATTTAGGGCTTTAATAATGCCCAGCTAATATATATGCAGAGAGCTTCACCTCACTGAGCTCTCTGCAAACATGGTAGAATCATAGAATTGTTTTGGTTGGAAGAGACTTTTAAAAGCATGAGGTTCAACCGTTAACCCAGCACTGCCAGGGCACCACTAACCCACATCCCTCAGCACCACATCTCCATGGCCTTGAAACCCCTCCAGGGATGGGAACTCCACCACTGCCCTGAACAGCCTGGGACAGCCCTTCACAACCCTTCCAGAGAAGAAATTAGTGCCTACGCAAAGCCCACGTGGGCTCAAGGAGATGGGAGTCATCACTCTCCCCCAGCACACAGGGGACCAGAGGCTCAGGTTTGTCCTTCTCCTGCCTAAGCTGGTTTTAAAGATGGGATTTGGATGCTTGAGAACATGCAGCTGGTGCTGTCCTCCCTGGCTGCTCTTTCTATTAAAAGAAATAAGTGTAAGCATACTGTACCCATTTCTGCACTATGGATGTAGCTTGAGTTTCTGCTCTGTTTCTAAAGGCATCTTCTTCCCTTGGAAAGTCAGTGCTGAGTTGGCCAGTGATGCAGGAGGCTGGACAAAACCACAGCCACGTGTCCCTGTAGCACCCAGCTGCTTGACACAGCCAGAAATGCTGCAGGAGAGGAAAGAGGGAGTGAGCAACATCTCTGGGACATCTTTAAACTCCTCTATATGATCCAAAAGTCACATAACAGGATTTGAGGCCAATTATCACTTCCTCCATCTGTCCCATTTCATTTCATGTACCATGAGGATTTTCAGAGTGGTCCCTCCAGGCCCTCACAGGGCTGCAGGTGATCATTGTAGGAGCCATCCCATGGGCTTCCTCATCCTCTATCCCACCTCCCACCCTGCACCAGGCAGCGCCGCTCCGCCAGCAAATGCTGTAATTGGATCTTAATTACACAGCTCTCCGAGAGGTTATTTTTATTTCTTTGTTTGTTAATGCAATTATTTAGCTGCCCTATTTTAGCCTTGACCTTGCAGGAAGAGGGTATTTTCCAGTCAGCATAATGCTTTATCTTTGAAAGCTACAATCAATAAGGATAATTAATGATGCCTGCTGCAATGATAGCCTCAGCAATCATTATACCACATTAATCCCTGCAGTCAGGCTGGGGTCAAGGCCATCTAAATCATTCACCTAGGGGTGGAGAAATTCAAATAATTCCCCAATTTAAATCCGAGGAAACAAATCCAACTTTATTTTTCAAAGCTGTTGAAGCCGTTCCAGAGGCTACAGCCCATTGTGGCTGTTTCTCTGCAGGAGCTGTGGATGCAAAGCAGCCCGTGATGCTCCTCAAGGGAAAACATGTCCCCTCGTGGGGATGGTGGTAGAGATGTGCTCCAGGGACATGCCACATGTGCCACGGGTTTCACCTCCACCCTGGTTTCTCTGGCAGGATGAGCGAGGAGCAGGGGATCAGTCGCTGCATCCAAGCACAAACTGCAAATCTATGATGCCTCTCAAAGGTTGGGCTTGATGATCCTAGAGGTCTTTTCCAGTCTTAGTGATTCTATGATTCTATCCCACCTGCCCAGAGGAGAAGCCAAGAGCATCCAGAGGCTCAGTGAGAAGAGATACCATCGTACCCCGGCTGCTTGCCTCCAGCCAAAGTGCCCACTGAATGAGAAGAGCCACCAAGGGCTTTGTCAGGACATCAAAAAGCCCACAAAGCCAAGAACTGGTATTATCGAAGCAAGGCGGCAGAGTAAGGCCCTTGGCCAAAAATCCTGTTTGTTGGTAATCAGTAAAGTTTTGCTGATCTAAATCTGTTCCTGGTGGCTTTTGCAGGGATGGTTCTGGACATGCTGCCTGCTGTACTGCCCACCACAATGCCTACCACGATGCCCACCACAATGTTCACTATGATGTCCATTGTGATGCCCACCTTGGTGTCCACCGTGATGCTTACCTTGACGTCCACCACAATGCCCACCATGATGTCAACCACAATGCCCACCACGATGTCTGCTGCAGGAGAGCGACCAGAAGCAGTGTGGAGCAGGGTCTCAGGGCTTTCTCCATGTTCCCCCAGGGTCCCAGCACAATTCAGGAGCTCAGCATTCCCTGGAGGTGGATGAAGTTTGAGAGGTACCCAGAAAGGTGTAATGGCGCTGAGTCCATCCATCGAAACGAAGGGGAAATTTGGGCTTGTTTTGATTTATCCCCCTATTATGAACAAGTTTGTGTTTTCACCAAAGCCATTCTCCTTGCCTGCACTGAATTAATTCTATATTAACAGCGGCGTATAATTTATATGCGGACATATACAATAAATTATGGCCTAACTATATAATTCTACACATATCATTAATTACATTAAACATCCACATTTTAAGCCCCCAATTAGATAACCCTGAGAGACAATCCTGTTAGCATTTTTAATAAATACTTGTGTTTGAAGCTGTTTAACAGAGCACCTGATAACTGATATAGCAGTGTTAACATCTGTTCCATTATTTCCAGAGGACGTTCGTTTAACGTAATGCTCCTCACATAAAATATGCATTTGTTCTTGACTGTCAAGTGCCTCTATTATTTTATTAAAAAGTCAAAAAAAAAGGAATATAATCAGACTTCATAATTTATGTGTGACATTTTCATTACAGAAAACTTTATGCAAAATTGAATTCTAAAATTTAATTTCCTGTGATGTTTAAATTACTTACTATCTGGCTCCTCTCCAAACATTGTGATCACCCCCGGCCCCATATGAATTCCATTAAAGATATGTTTAGCTGCTGCCAAAATGTACAGGGTATTTTTCTATGTAATTCCAAGAATATGCTCCTTAAATTTATTTTGTGCCAGTTTAAATCGCTTCCCTCACGCAGGAAAGAAACACAAGACATTTTTAACCACTGACATGGCTTTTTTGTGGTTGTTTCCCTTGGGTTTTGGTGACACCCCAGCCATGGCCTGTGGTCCTTCAGCCTCCATAGCCAGGAGGAGCAATCCCAGCAGGCTGGGGAGACTTGACGTAAGCCAGGATGGAGACCTGGGCTTTCAAAGACCCTGCTCACCATGTCTGCTGCCTGTGTTGGAAATCAGCACACACGAATGAAGTGTAATGAGCACGTGGCAGAAGGATGTATGGGCCAGGATTATGGTTTGTGCTGCTTTGGTTCACAAACCCTTGGATTGCCTCCACTCCACACTATCTCCCCCAGAATGTCTTCAACATCCATGGCAGGAAGAGAAAGCAAAGATCAAGCCCTGGAGAATCATAGAATCGTTTTGTTTGAAAGAAACCTTTAAGATCATCGAGTCCAACTGTTCCCTCAGCACTGCCAGGGCACCACTAACCCATGTCCCTCAGCACCACATCTCCATGGCCTTGAAACCCCTCCAGGGATGGGGACTCCACCACTGCCCTGGGCAGCCTGGGACAGCCCTTCACAACCCTTATGGGGAAGAAATTATTCCTCATGTCCAACCTAAACCTGGCACGACTGAAGCTGCTTCCTCTTGTCCTATCATTTGTTCCTTGGAAGAAGAGATCCCACCTGGCTCTAACCTCACTTCAGGGAGTTGAGAAGAGCAGAATTGGGTACTGAGAGGGTATTAATGTAGCTACCTGCAGTAGCAAAGCAACAGTGAGGGGCATGGGGTTGGGAGACCCCAAGGAGGTGCAGGGGAATGCTCCAGCCCCACCAAGAAGCCACAAGATGTGTGAAATCACCCACTTCCCTCCTCAGAGCCTGCCCACACCTTTGGTCCCATCACCACCACGGATGTTCAGGCCATACATCTCACCCAAGTCTCCCACCCTTGCCCCTCCCCTGGGAGCTAGGATCCTCCAGCCGCCTCTACGGCATTGTGGGCAACGTCAGGTTGGAGAACAAATATTTGATGAGTGAACCAGGTGCCTCTGCTGTCTCTGCAGCTATCCCAGCTCTTCCTGGCAGCTCTTTCTCAAATCAATCTGCATTCTGCATGTCCTCATCCACCAGGAGCCAAGGCACTGTGAAAGCTGAAGATCAATACATCTGTAAAGACTATTGCTATTGGATTTGGTCATTTTCTGAGTGGATCACGTTGGTAAAACTGGGCTTGCTTCTTTCAAATAGCTTGATCTCATGGATCTTCAAAGAAATTCATGGAAAACCTTAAGGCCTGTCTTTGGAAATAACCTAGCTTGCTGTCACCATGGAGTTCACAGTGTTTCATGTACTGCTTTTGACAATGATGTAAGAGTTTCTAAAATGAAGGTGCTCTGCCAAATTTCTGATTCCCTCCCTTTGTCTGGTCCCTGCAAGCAGATGTCACATCCTTGTCCTAGCATGGCCCAGCTCATCACAGTGCATCCTACTCCATCCCAGCACGTCCTGGCTCAACAGATGTGGGGTTGGAATGCCCTCTTCAGGTGATGGGGGTTTTTTATTCGAATTATAGAATTGTTTAGGTTGGAAGAGACCTTTAAGATCAAGTCCAACCATTTCCCCAGCACTGCCAGGACACCACTAACCCATGTCCCTCAGCACCACATCTCCACAGCTTGGAAACCCCTCCAGGGATGGGGACTCCACCACTGCCCTGGGCAGCCTGGGCCAGCCCTTCACAACCCTTGTGGGGAAGAAATTGTTCCTCATGTCCAACCTAAATCTCTCCTGGCACAACTTGAGGGCGTTTCCTCTTGTCCCGTCATTTGTTCCTTGGGAGAAGAGCCCAACCCCACCTGACTTCAACCTCCTTTCAGGGAGTTGTGGAGAGCCAGAAGGTCTCCCCTGAGCCTCCTTTTCTCCAGGCTCAACAGCTCCAGGTCCCTCAGCTGCTCCTCACAAGACTTGTGCTCTAGATTCCGTGGTTTTGTGTATTCAGTGATGAGAAAAACAAGCATCCCTGTTGGAAGGACTACTCCCAGGTTATGATGGCAACACAGCACACGTTGTTATGGGGAAGACAAGCAAATCCAGAGCAAACCCAGCTGCTTGGATGAGGTGGGAGCTTGTACATGCCAGGTCTGCAAGCCCTTCACCTGGGACAGGGTCTCTGCTGCCTGGCCATGTGCAGACCCCTGCACTGGGACCCCCTTGGTCTCCTTGCTGGGGTGGGGGGAGTGGGCAGCAGGGTTTCCATCACCCAACTGCTGCTGGGTTTTACTGGAACTCTATGCGAACCATGGCCAGTTGTGTGCACAGAGCTAATAAAAGATGCAGCGGGGCTGCTGGTGAAGAAGCCCAGGCAGGAATAGGATGACAGAGCAATATTACAGGAGGTAGGATCCTGCTGAGTCTGGAAGCATATGATTTATTTATATTCAGCTAAACTGAAATATTCAGAAGGAGCAAACCTGCAAGCCGTGCTCTTACATTGCCTCCTTCCAGAAGAGAGAGAGATGTGTGTGTTGTCTATCATCCCTCCATCCTCACAGCCTTTTCCAGTGCCCATACCCTGTTCAAGCAGCCCAAATCCAATATGATTTTTTTTTTCTGATATGCTGTGGTTCACAAATTGCATGATGACAAAACCAGATAATTTATTGCTTGTCTCTTAATTTATTTATTATTGAACACTTTATTAACCTATACACTTTGCTGCCTGCACATCTTTAATGGGTTTATAGAGGAATTATTCATCTATCCCTGTGTGTGAAATAGTGCCTTCATAATTCACCTGTGGCATCATAAGGTATTAATTATAGTACCCGGGGTCTTTGCTTAAGAGTGAAACACTAATTGTGAAGGTAAAACAGATTCTCATTCTAGGGAGCTGCTTCTCTCAAGATCCATCCACAGTTTCCAGGAGCAGCAACAGTTCAGAGCTCCTTGCACATGAATGAATCACACATTTTTATGAAGTCCAGATTACAGCATTCAAAGATAATTTTGATTCCTTATTGGATCAAAATTATAATATATATGGAGAAGTGGGCGGTTGTGGATGCTCCATCCCTGGAGGTGTTCAAGGCCATGTTAGATGGGGACTTGAGCAACGTGGTCTAGTGGGAGGTGTCCCTGCCCATGGCAGGGGGTTTGGAACTAGATGATCTTTGAGGTCCCTTCCAAACCAAACCATTCTGTGATTCTATGATTAAGTGAGCGTGGGGAGTTTCTCACAGTCCCCATATGCTATCAGTGGGTGATGGTTTGGCCCCTGCAAGAAGATGTTCTCTCATGGGGGAAGGTTTCTATGGCTTTGACCTGGCCTTTTCCATTGCCTTGGCATCCTTGTCGGAGAGTTTTGGGGAGGACCTGGCATCCCTCCATCCCCGGGGCAGGATGGGTTACAAACAACTGCGAAAAAACCCCGGGCATCTCTCAGTGTGGGCAAAAAGAGCATCATGGGCAGAGGGGTCTGTAACGAGCAACACGTCGGGATGGAAAGAACTTAATTCTGTCAGAAACACCAGCTTAACGTATGCCCTTAAATGCAGAGCCATATATGTTTCCCTGCAGCATCCGCCCGTATCGGGAGGATCTGCTCCAGCTAGACACTCTGGTGCCTCGCGCCCTGCGCTCCCCACCAGCCCATCATCATGTTTTAATGAGCCATTTCACTATTTATCTTATGTCACTGCTTCCCCAGCAGCGCCCTGCCCGTCCTGTCCAGTAAAACCCATTATCTCTATTAGGCTGCCGATAGCGCATCGCTGGGATTGCTGGCTCCCTAATTGCTGGAGCACGCTCCTCCTCCTCCTCCTCCTCCTCCTCCTGCTGATAGATTACCCCAGGCTAACAGCCCCCCGCACCTATTCCCCAGCGCCCCACTCCCAGCCAATCCCCAGCAATTGGGTTCTGCTTTCGGTAATAAATCCTGACCTATCAATATACAATAGGCCTTAATAATCAACAGCTATAGACGCTGGGAGGGCTCCGCAGAGCCGGGTGGGTTTTTATCTGCCTATAATTAGCAGCAGTCAAATCCTGTTTGTGTGAGTGGCCGGGCTGTACGGGCACGATAATGGGTTTTACCTACGTTCAAACGCGATTTAATGGGTTGGTCCCACTCTCCGATAACATGCACGGGGGTAAAAAAGTCCAGCTGGCCTGGGAACGTGTGGGAAACACAAATACTGTGGCAGGCAGCTCTGGAGGTGCCTTGTTTTTGATAGCAAAGAAGCCCTCGTGAGGGAAATCCTGTGAGATCTGGGTAGATCAGCATGGGGGCTTTGCTAGGAGGGGCTTTGCATCTGTGTTAGGAGGGGCTTTACAGCCCAGAGAAGAGAATGCTTGTGGAAAACATCCCCAGCCAAACCAGTTTGGGTGAAGGGGCTGTGCTCAGCCCCTCCGGAAGGGAAGGTGCCCCAAAACAAGGCAGTAAAACTATAAAGTTAATGAGGAACCCGTGTACTTTTTTACAGCATAAGCCTCCTCCTCGGGAGCCAGGCTTTCAGGGTAATACAGTGAACGCTATAAAATGGATGTTTAATGTAGCTGGGGGCCAAGAAAAACATTGTATAATTGTAGTAAGCAGCTTGCTAAGTAAAATGATAGCTCTTAAAGGATGAAATATAGCGTAGGTTTTCAGGGCTGCGCAGGCTCCAGCTTCATATTGCTCCAATAACCGTTTCTTCATTTCACTTACAAATGTATCTCTGAGGAGATTTGTTACAAACATCTCTCGGCTTGGAAATAAGATGCTAACTAGATCTGCTCGCAGGATCCGCTGTGAATAATTCCCTGGTACGTTCGGTCCTTGCCTCGCTCCTGAGATGCACCGGCTCTCGCCAAATTGGTTTGATTTTCATCCATCTTATGCAAACGGGGGCATGGCTGGTAGTGAACTGGAGCCATGAGTGATGCTCGCCTGGGAGAACCTCCCTGGTTGCATCCATCCTTTGATTTGGCCAGGGGTTCTCCAGGGGATGCTGCGGGCCCCCAGCGCCTTCCAGCCTGCCTTGGTCCCACCAAGACCACAGCTCCACTGCTTCCCAGCACCGTGTGATGTGGTTTGGGCTGGATTTCTGAGGAAAAGGGGGCACAGGCAGAGGGGCTTGCTTCTGTTTGGATTTTGCTGGTTGATGGAGTTAACGTCTTCCCTGTCTCCAAACGCTTAGCGGTTGCTGTTGTGCTTCTGTAAATTCAAATAAAAGGGCACCTACAGTTTAGCTGGGGTTTATAGCACAGAGACTAATATATATTGTGCATGCCAAAAATCACACCATCATGTCACAAAACAGTTTGAGTTGAAAGGGACCTTAAAGATCATCTAGGTCACCTTCCACTAGACTAGGTTCCTCAAAGCCCCATCCAACCTGTGCTGCCTCATGGAGAGCCACGATGCCCAGCCTGGACCATCCTCCAGGATCTACAAGTTCTGCTAGAAAAACTCTTCAGCTTTCGTGGGATATTGTGCATTAAAAGGTGATGAGGATGGTGCTACAAAGCTCAGTGAAGCAAGGTGCTGAGCCTTTCTGCTGGCAACCAGGAGACGGTACCACTGCAGAGAACCGGGTGCTTTTCCACGCTCTTGTGGCAAAACCAAAGTCTGATGTTAGAGTCATAATATTCTCAATTTCTATAGAAAAAGTGAGATTCAAGAACAAAAACACCCCCCTCTTGACTCCTTTTCAAACAGAAAATAAAGAGACACACCTCTGCTTTCTGTATGTGCACATAATGCAAAATTTCATCAGCCACAATATTTTAGAAGACAGGAATTGTGAGATATATCACATGTAAATGGACATATCATCTGCGCCAGGCCCCATTTATCAATATCACTTTGAAATGCAGTGGGTGATCTGATGGGATTATGTAGATCTCAACTATCTATGGGTGAATGAAATTGGGTAACCTTAGCAACCCCAGGTACATTTGCGCAGCTATGAATCAAATGTCAGTACAATGAGCTATGCACAAAATAAAGAAATAATTCTTTGAAATATTCATAACAGTCTGCAGTGCATTATTTTATAAGTCTCTGCCTATTATGCATTTTGGAAGCTAGCTTTTTAAAAAAAAAATCACATTAGCATTTACATACCCCATGCCCGCATAAATGCTTGCAAATAAAGCCAACATGAAATGCAACCAGTAACTGCAACAACCTCCAGTTCCTCTTTATAATGGTGGAAAGGGCATCTCCCACTGAGCAAAGGCTGGTGGAAGAACTGCTCAGAAGGTGGGTTATTCATGTAGATTTGAAACAGGACCTTCCATCATCACATCAGATAAAAACAAAAGTTATACACTGCAGTTTCTTTTGTGTTGAATACATGTTTTGATACCAGGAAGGTAGGAGAAGCTGGAAATCTCCCTTAAAAATTGGTGAAGTCAAGAAAACATATGGTTTGAGGTTGTTTTTTTTTTATTCAGTTATTTATGTAAGCATTTTGGATGCCAGTAAGATACTTTAAATATATACTGCACTATACTTGAACAATAAATAATTATATATGTAGTTGCAGAGACTTTCCGTATGCACATAGGCTTGTGCTTAGATACAGAAAGTGTTTGTGCAAGATTTCTCCACCTCTCTGCAGCCTGCAGATGGGCTAATGCTTGCTTTAGGCTAGCCAAAGTTTTCCTTAAATCCTGAACTCTAGACACTACTTCGATAACTGAGAATCACAGTTTCCATTAAAAATAGTTCCTAGTACTTGTGATCAATGAAAAAGCCCCCACATTCAGCCCTTGGGTTTTGGTTGTCTCTTGTTTTAAAGGTCATGACCACTGAAGATATAGGATTGCAGCTCCACAGCCCTCCTCAGCATCACATGTCTGGGGGTGGTCTCCAATTTTGGAGCTGGGAACCACCCATTTATTTATTTTACAATACTTTAACCCACCCTCACGCTTAGCACGCTGGCAAAGTCTGAGCTATTTTTGTATTTATTTTTTTTTTCCACAAACAGCTATTAAAGAATTAATGCTTCCATAAATGCTCCTCATTCTCATTACACATTTTTGGGTAAAAATGTGAAAGCTTAGCAGTTAAACCATCCCGAGAATTACAGCAGCAGATCTGAAGCAAGCAGCCCTGTTTATTCAAAATCTCCTTCTCCGCTGGCTCTCCCGAACGAGCTGGATTAATTGTTCAGGACCTAGAGCACATGCTTCAGTGCAAATAAATTACTTTATTTCTATTACACCACCAGTGGCTGTATAACTTAATTTCATTAGCTTGAACCTGTTGAGAGTGTTCAGATTTCCATGGCAGGACGCACTCCAAATGAAAAGACGCTTTCGATTCTCAATTAAACAGAATCGCTCCCTTTCAACTGAAATGAATGTTATTGAAACCAATTAGCATAGACTGGAAAATCTCTCATTAACGAGGGGAGTGTGGGTGAGTAAACAGCAATGAAAAGATGAAATTAGAGAAGAGCCTCTTCTTGTTGGCCTGAATAATTACATGCTTAGTTGCCTAATTGTCTGGTGAAAAGCCTCGCCGTGGTAGGAACAGATTGCCATGTTCATTAGGCTGCAAAAGGCCACCTGCTGCTGAGGCTCATTTTCCTGCAGTCTATATACACGTGTTGCTCCCCGGGGACTGATATTTGGCCACAACACTAGCTGTGAAAAGCAAATGAGCTTGCCAATATGCTGCAATATTGTGTCCTTTATGCCAAGATACAGAAGCTTAATATGTCAAATATAATGAATAAAACCAGCAGCGAGAAAGGAAGTTTATGGGGAAAGTGACCTTCTAACACATCCCGGTGCAGAAGAGCAGGGCACGTGGATGCTGGGCCCTCCATACAGATGTTCCTCCCTGGCCTGGCCTGCTCCAAATTACGTAGCACAAAAGATAAATTACAACTGCTGCGGCCCGAGCGATTCCTTAGACAATGGCCTAATGAAAGCGCACGATGTTAACTGTTAAAATTGGAAACAAATGTGAAGTACTGAATGCTAAGAAGCCTCCATGAAAACCAGCATTGTTCGTATTTGCTTCGCTGTGGCCATAAACATCAAAGGAGGGAGGCCTTCCTCAGATCGCTTCGTGTCTTAGAATTGCTATTTTTATGGGTCTTTTAAGCCGGGCTTTATTGTGCGGTGATGTTTGCAGAGAGGAGTCACCCTGGGCTCAGAGATTGGGGTTGACTGGCCCTTGGGGTCTCCTCTGTGAGCCCTTGAACGTGTACTGTGGGGTTCCACCTGCAAAGGGTGGCATGGAGGGATGGATGCTGCTGGAGATGTGGCTGTGAGATGTTGTATGTTGATGTGAGATTGTGGCTGAGATGCTACCCTTTCATCAAATAGTGAACGTGACAAACAGGGCAAGGACATAAAAGACAAAGACAATAAATAAAATAAGTGAGTTGTGAATTGTCTACTGAGCTAAGAGTTACTGCAGTACTCCAGCTCTAAATAAAGCAAGCACAGGTCTCCAAGCATTTGTGTCTTGAGTCAAGTTTCTAACTGCTTCTAAGAGGTTTACAGTTCATCAAAGACCTAACTCAAACCAAACTAAGCATCAGAAAACATTCCCACGGTGAGATTTGCAGCTGGAACCAGCACGGACTGAGCAGGAGGAAATGCTAGGGCATGGCAGGTTGAGCAGCAGTGGCTTCTTAGTCCATAGTCAGCAACAAAGAAATCAGGGATGTATGGAGACTGTATTGCAGCCCTTCAGTACTTAAAGGGGCCTGTGAGAAAGATGGGAACAGACTTTTTAGCAGGCTCTGTTGGGACAGGACAAGGGATGATTGTTTTAAACTAAAAGAGGGGGATTCAGACTAACAAGAAGGAACAAATTTTTGACACTGAGGGTTATAAGAGCCTGGCCCAGGTTGCCCAGAGAGGTGGTTGATGCTCCATCCCAGGAACCATTGCAGGTGAGGTTGGCCGGGGCAATGAGCAACCTGCTCTAGTTGCAGATGTCCCTGCAGGGGGGTTGGACAAGATGACCTTTAAAGGTCCCTTCCAACCCAAACCACTCTATGATTCTATATACACATTTGAGTGTGTTATACTACCACAACAATAATTATTGCCCATATATAGCTCCCCTAATTAATAATAACACAGGGAGGTTTCACTGGTCTCTGCTACATTACAGAGGATGGGCCCATGCAGGGATGAGGAGCCACGTCCCCAGCAGCAACCCCAGCACCATGCTGGGTGAGGAGCAGCCCTCCTGCCACCTCTCCTGCTGCTTCACAGCTAAAAACTTCTTCTAGCACAAACTGCCTCGATGTTAAAACATTCCAGGCAGGCAGTTGAAGCCTCTCACAAGGGTGGCACATACTGTTACATCAAAGGCCGCAGCGCCCGCTGTTGTCCCCCCGTGCTGCAGGTTTAATGCTACACGGGTTAAACACAAAAGCTTCAGTCAAAGGTCTCAGGTGACAGAGGCAGGGAAACATCCACTGCCGCTTCTGTTTTCCCAGGTTTTTTTGATTGCTTTTTTTGGAGAGGAGAGCGTTGAGCAAGCCCTTCATTAATTCGAAGGATGAGAAGATGAGGTTAAGGAGTGGTTTTATCATTTTGATAAATTACAATGCGCCTGGAAAGGAGGAAGAAACAGCTGCATGTGGATGCTCTGTGCAATTGAGCGATGGCCTCAAGATGCATCGGGGGAGGTTTAGGTTGGACACGAGGAACTATTTCTTCCCCAAAAGGGTTGTCAAGGCCTGGCCCGGGCTGTCCAGGGCAGTGGTGGAGTCCTGAAGTGCTGGGGCCTGGGCTGTAGGCCCCGAGTTGGAGTTGACCTATGGATGAGTCACAACCCAGCAGTGTTTTGTTCCCCAAGTGGTTTTATGCCCCAGATGCAGAGCCTGGACCGTCTGTGTGAGGCCCCAACTGTCCCCAGGTGATTGTGGTTGGGGTGGTGGGTGAGGCCAGAGATATATTAGCCAGGAACCAACTGGTTACAGAGAAGAAATAAGGAGCTGGTCAGTTTGAAGAAAGTTTCTGTGAAGGAGAGTTCCTGCTGGAGGCAGCTTGCTGAGCTCTCTCTCAGTGGTGTGTTCCCTCTTGGCTGATTTGAGATAGAGAAGAGCAAACAGATAAAGAATAAAAGATGAAGGTAAGTTGAGGGGATGTTGCTGAGTTTGGTGTTGGCCTGAGGAAAAATAGAGCTAGCAGCACAAGTCCCCATCCCTGGAAGGGTTTCAAATCCAGGGACATGGTTTAGTGGTGACCTGGCAGTGCTGGGTTAATGGTCAGGCCTGGTGATCTTAAAGGTCTCTTCCAACCAAAATGAGCCTGTGATTCTATGATCCTCCCCCTTCAGACAGTCCCAGCCACCAGAAATAGAGATCCATGTGCTGGTGGCCATTTGCAGGGCAGCTTTATGTCAATACTGGGGGAAAATCAGGAGAACTATTGAACATATGAAAAGACCTTGTGTGGACCAAATCTGGAATTGCTGTTTAACTGTCTCTGTGAACTAAACTCTACCTAAATCCACCAGGCTCAACCTCTGTGAAAATTATCAGTTCTCCTGTAGCTATGGGGGCAGAGAAGTGACACCAAAGTCAATGCCCTGAGGGCAGTCCTGGGGTGTCTTGGTGAAGCAGGTCTCCCTCTGCCCATGGATGAGCATCCCCATGATCCACAAATGATAGTTTTGTGTTATTCTGAATGACTTTTACAGCTTTCTCAGGTTTTATTCTGTGAAACACTCAATGCAGTTACATTATTTAGGCTACTTTCCAAGTGGTTAAATACAATTGACTAAATTAATTATGAAGATCAGCTTTACAACAGATCAGGATAATTTATTGGGTGGTTGGTAGTTTTCCTAATAGTATCACCTGATTGATGGAGAGGGATGGCTATAAATGTCTTTTATGGTGGAGTAAGAGCAAATGGAAACTTAATCAGGTGTTCTCCTCTGGAGTAAGCAAACCCCATGTAACCTGGATGATGCAAAGGTATAATTATGTGTAATTTAAAGTGATTAATAAGGAAAAAAAAGCTCAGAGATAAACATTTGTGTAAAGCAGCTGGTTTGGGAGACACCACCTCACCTTTGCTGAGTTTTGGGGTGATGTGGGTGTAGGCAACATATGGACTTTGGGGTTCACACCAAGGAGCTTCACATTTCTTCTCTATTCTCTATGTGTGGATAAGCTGACACCTTTGGAGACTAAGTCTCTATATCCAATAACTTTTGTGAGAAATATTTATTGTTAGTGACAAATAAACACCAGGCAATTAAGAAATAATGACTCAAGCTTAATTAAGAAGCTCAAAGAAAGAGAAAACACCTTGAGTAACAGGCTCAGAAGTTACATCTATCATAAAGGTACCACCTAAGGTGGGTATGTGGCAAAGGATGCTAATTTGATCACACTGATTCCTTTTAATGCAAAGAGTGAATTGTTTTCAGGCTGCTGATGATTAATGTGGCTATTGATTAATTGATCAATAAGGCCATGGTGTCTAATTATTGATAATCCTTCTCTAAATGAAAGATCGAGTGTAAGGAGTGTTAGTTACAGAGCTCAAAATACAAAGTGATTCAGTGTGAAGCCTGGTAATTGAAAGTCAAACTAATCCCATAAATTAAATCATGGCAATCCATAACATTTACCTGATAAATCCTTTTGAAAGCTTTATTTAACATTCAGTGCCCACCGAGAAAGCTGTGGGCACCCCCAGAAAGGAGCCCTGTTTTGTGATGAAAGCCTGGGTTTGGGGGATGTCTTTTATTCGTACAAAAGCATGATTTTTGTATACTCGTGAATAATAATGACACTGCTTCAGAACATCTAATCCCACAGCTCTTTTGCTACACCTGAATATATTTTGGAAGTTTAAAGGCACTGGTATCAGATCACCTACACCCCAGCTTGTTTCCCAAACTCTCCCTTTTGCTGCGAACCAGTTATATTGTAAATATAATATTTATAGCAGGGGGAAACCAGCCTGTTTTCTTTCCCCAGGGACTCCCAACAGCCCCTGCAAGACTTTTTAGGTGCTTGAAGGAAACTGAAATAAAACCTGGAAGATGTGATCACATATTCTGGCAAGCAAACCAATTAAAAGTCTCCACTGATTGATCAGCTACTTTTTAGGTGGCTAATTCATCCTAATGCAGCATCCTCTGTGGCTGTGACATTCAGCAATCTCATTAGAGCAACTTTAAGTAAATGCCTCTAATCAGATAATCCTAAAAGTATCCCAGTCCCCAATCTCTGAAAATGACTGGGATTAGGACAGATGATGGCTGGGTGGTTTATGCAGCAGTGTGAGTTTGCCACTATTTCAATGTAGTGATGGCAGGTGATAATTTTGTCTCAAAACCCCTTAAAATACTGGGGTCTCTGGCTTCAAGGCAGGGCAAGAGCAGCTGAGGCAGTGCCAGCAATCTGTAAGTTTTCTTTTTGTTGCCTGTCATGCTAAGCCTCTCAAACAAGCTCCAATTTGCTGTTTGTTTCTAATCTGATGTTATGGTTTTGAAAAAAAAAAAATTGCATTTCCAAGGCTTAAATAAAAAAAGGCTCCAGCCAGCGAAAAGTCAGAGTGGAGGATTTATGAATTCTCATTAGCAGCTCCCCCCCGACCACTAAACAAACACATGCAAATTTTCCTAACACCTGAAATGTGTGATATTAAGAAATCTAGATGTCAGGCAAATCACATTGGACACCAACAAACATTTCCCTTAATGCTCACTGTCACCTCCACCGAGTTTGCTCTCACCTCGATGAGAAGTGCCGCCGGCAGCTTCATATTTTTCTCTTATTTAATTGTTATTCTGAAGTTTCCATCAGCCCCGCTCTTGTCTGGGGATGGTCCTTGTGGTTTTCCACTGTTCCCACTTCCCAGCAGTGCTGCTCCATGGGCCGGTGGCTTTGGGGGTGAGCCTGGGTCAGCTATTCCCCTCTATAGCTTTTGAGGGCACTACCATTACAGACAAATTTCTTTGGGTTTTGCTGTACATCATCCTGTTCCTCTGCCCAGGCACTCTGCACTGCTTTGCTATCCCAGGGCAGACGTCATCCTCTCCAGGTGACTTTTCCAGGTGGATAATACCAGGGCCAAGCATCCCTTGGTATGGGGAAGAGACCACGGTGTCACTCACAAAGTATTAGATTCAACATACTGACAGTTTAAGCCTGTCTCAAAGTTTTAGGTCTTAGCTAAACCACTTTGAAGTGCTTTTCTATTGCCCAGGGGAGCCATTTTGCTGAATGTTTAATTGATGATGGAAGAGCCAAATGGATCTCCAGAACCTTTCTCCAGTTTCTAAGTAACAGGAAGGGAGTTCAAGCCTGTGTATCCATATTTTATCCTTGCTTTTTATCACTAATGGTAGCAAGCAATTCATAACTACCTCTCTAATGACCAATGCAGTGGTGAACATCCCAGTTCTTTGAGCTGTGTGGTTGGGGTGAGGAGCATGGCAGCAGGTCCATGGTGGCCTCTGGGCATAGAGGCATGGAGGAGGTGATGGAGCAGCCCCAGCCTGGAGCCTCTCTTGGCTCAGGCCCCTGTTTCCATACACAAAGGCTCTGGGGGAGTTGCACCCACTGTCCTGCTATGGCAGTGGTGGGCAGAGGAGAAACTTGGTGCACATGAGTTCTTGGATACAAATATAATGTTTTTTTCCTGGGACCCATTTCCCAGGGTTGTCCTGGGGCGGTTGTGCTCCCCAAGCTCTGCACGTCTGAGTCCTGAACACCCAATTGTAAAGACAGTGAGAAATAAACTAAAAACATAAACCCAGAAGATTTCTCAGTGTTATGGAGGAACAAGAACATGGTGAGCACATTTCAAAGCATTGGGCAGTGCAGGGAGGTGATGGGCACCTGCTGGAGGGGGCAGGGATGTCCACTCAAGCAGAGGAAACCTTTCATGCTCAGGAATGATGCATTTGTACCTATTTACTATGCTCTGCATCTCCAGCAAGCCGAGTTATGTGAACCAAAGCTGCACATTTGGCCTCTCTATGGTTTTTTCTCTCCCACTGGGAAGGAAGGAAAAGACAATATAAACAAGATAACATTTTGTCAAGAAAGAGATTTCTATTTTAAAAGCTGCCAATAGGCTATGCATTGGAAAGACCTTTTGAAAAAGCCATTCATTATGAATTTGTGCTAAATGTAATGTAATGGTCCTGAAATTACAGCAGTGATTTGGTTCTAAAAATTGCCCCATGTTTAATAACAGTATAAATCACGTGCAAAAGATTCTTCACAGCAGGCAATACTGCTTTACATACATACACCTCATAATTTGTTTTTATTGAAAAGATTCAGGCACTTGAATGTTATTTATGTTTTTAATTTGTCCACACTACTAAATAACACCTTGCTCAGCATGGTGAAGCCTTCATCGGGCAGACTGAGAGGTCCTAGGGCCTCATCCTCAGTGGGTGCTGGATGCTCAGGGGGTTTATCCACAGCTCCAACCTCTGGTGTCCCAAGTGCCCCCAGTGCCCAGGCAGGAGCCTGCCCAGGGAGCCAGCAGGAATGGCTGAAGGTGCCGGTCCTGAACTTTTCCACTCCTCTCTGCAATCTCACATTTGACATAGTGGCTTTTTTTAATGCTAGAATGTGCCATAAGCAGTTCATCAGGAGGCCACTGGTGGTCCCCAAGGGCCATTGCTGCAAAGAGAGACCTTATTTCTCTCAAGAACTGATTGGAGCCAGGTGAGGTCAGGCTCTTCTCCCAAAGAATAAGTGACAGGACAAGAGGAAAAGGCCTCAAGTTGCACCAGAGGAGGTTTAGGTTGGACATGAGGAACAATTTTTTCCCCACGAGGGTTGTGAAGATCTGTCCCAGGCTGCCCATGGCAGTGGTGGAGTCCCCATCCCTGGAGGGGTTTCCAAGCTGTGGAGATGTGGTGCTGAGGGACATGGGTTAGAGGTGCCCTGGCAGTGCTGGGTTAACAGTTGGACTCAATGATCTTAAAGGTCTCTTCCAACCAAAATGATCTGATGATTCTATAAAAAAAAGCATTGCCTGAAAAGGGCAACCCAACTCCAGCCCTTCAAGCAGAGCTTGGCAACCCTACAGAGGGCTGGAAACGTGGGTGAGCAGCATGCCTGCAGAGAGGGGCTTGGTGCTGCTTGTGAAAGCAAGGAAAGGCCCATGAGCACCTCCAGCACAGCCCCTGCAGGGGACAAAGCCATCAATCTATGCTACCGAGGTTTTAATAAGCAGAGGTTTGACATAGTGCATCATAAGCTGTCTGAGCAGATGAGCAGCTCTTCATCATGTCAGGGGAGCTGGGGTGGCTGGTGGGGATGGTCCCAGCTGGTTATCCTGCTCCTGGGGACCAGGGCACAAACACACTGTGTGCTGCACCAGCTTTTATGGAGGTAAAAAACCCAGAGGGTTGTCCCAAGTCCCAGATCCAGCTGGCTCCTCTGCTGGCTGGGGTCCCTGTGCTGGGCTGCACTGGTCCCAGGATCCCATTATGGAGCAATCACTGGTGTTACCCTTTCCCTTGGATGGACTTTCCAGAAGGGATTCCTGTGGATGCTGGCTCTGTTTGGGCTGAACTCATCACAGAAAACACCTTCTGCCCCAAACCAAAGGCAGACCTGCTGAAGCCCCTCTGTCGGCTGGGACACCCCACCCCTCCCCGAGCCAGGCCACATCCATGCTGCAGCCAGCAACCCATCAGGAGTGTAATTTACCCCTCGTGGTTATGAAAACATGTACTAAAGTGTTTGCAGTCCACCATCAGAGCACCACCTTCAAGCCTATTCGAAGCCCTCCAGCATCATGTCATTACACCTTGACCATGGCTGGAAATAGAGCCCCTAGGAGAACTGCATGAAGAAGCAGCAGGGAAAAAAAAAAAAAAGGTGCTATTTAAATCATCTGTGAAGTTGTCCTGAAACACCATCATCTCTCCTTGGTGGAGTGTGGTGCTTGGGCTTGGGGCAACCTGCTGGGTGCCAGACAAGGAGAAAGGCTCTGTGTGCTTCTTGGGTGGCCCCACCATGGGCTGGGGAACCTCACAGTATCCTTTGCATCATGCTCAGCCCAGGGCAGAACTATAGGCCAAGAACCACCAGGGTGGGACCCATCGCTGCTGCTGGGGTCCACAGAGAACAGGCACCTGTGGGATGCAAAAGTGCTGGAGCTCCCTCTCGCTTTTTCCTTCTTCACCCAAGAGCAGCGCTAAAACCAGAAGCGCTTGTGGTGATGGTGGGAAGCATTTGGTCCTCTCCTCCCTGTGCACCCACACAAGCATGGACAGGGCACGGGCCCCCCACACTCCCACATCACGGGGCTTTTCTGCCTCCTTAATCTCATTATGGGTTGATGGCGGGGGGGGAGCCTGACAATCAGATTTCCCCTGTGCAGAGTGACACCACCTTCTCCCAGCACCATCCCCACACGAGCCCCAGCATTGTCAGCCCTGACAGCCTGATTTAATCTGCGGGAGCCTCTGACCACTGCGCCGAGTCATTAACCTTGACTCGCCTAATTGAATTCAAGGTTGATTGCCTGTGACCCTCCTCGCCGGGGTCCTCAAAATGTACATATTCATTATGAGCCGCGCGGCTAAATGGATTGCACGGGGAAAGCTGTAGCAATCAGCCTGCTTGGTATGCGGGGGGCGAGGAGGGCACTAATTGCATGTTAGAGCTGAGGATTAGATTATGAAAAGAGTGAGAAAATGAAGATAGATCCCTCTGACACTGTCAGATTAAGGGCAGTGGCGCACGGGAAGATGACATTGAAATTTACGGCGCCGTTAAGGAAAGGCAGAGCTGGGAAGGGGGTGTTGGATATTTATTTTTTTTAATTCCTGGGTATTTACTCAGTTATGGCCCATTTAATACCAAAAGCTGATAAACGCATTTCTTAAAACTCTAACACAGGTGCAATAAATTAATGCTGGGATGTTTCATAGAATCATAGAATCATTCTGGCTGGAAGAGACCTTTAAGATCATTGACTTCAACTGTTAACTCAGCATTGCCAGGTCACCACTAAACCATGGCCCTCAGCACCACATCTCCACAGCTTGGAAAATCCTCCAGGGATGGGGACTCCACCACTGCCCTGGGCAGCCTGGGCCAGCCCTTCACAACCCTTGTGGGGAAGAAATTGTTCCTCATGTCCAACCTAAACCTCCCCTGGTGCAACTTGAGACCATTTTCTCTTGTTGATCTACTTGTTCCTTAGAAGAGACCAACCCTCACTTCTCTACAGCTATGTTCTTTACACCTCCAGATGGTTGCTATGAGAAATGTTTGCCAGCCCCCATGACACCTGCCTGTTGTTAATACTAGAAGTTGTCCAGCCATGGCCACCACCATGCAAACACCCAACAGCCTCATGGTGCAATGACGA
This sequence comes from Brachypteracias leptosomus, assembly GCA_013401335.1. NCBI lineage: Eukaryota > Metazoa > Chordata > Aves > Coraciiformes > Brachypteraciidae > Brachypteracias > Brachypteracias leptosomus. Next base: position 31,566 of record VYZX01025704.1, read on the forward strand.
TCCTGGTGGAACCCTGCAGAGATGCTGCCAAAGCCCACGTTGGGGAGAGGGTTACCAGCTGAGCCCCTCCAAAGTCTTGCCTTGGCTTGGTGGCTGACATCAGAGCTGTCCCCAAGACAGGGGTCCCACAGTTGACCCCCAGAAGGAAGGGGACATGGGAAGGCGGCCACGAGCAGTCTGGGGGTTCACGTTGCTGCTGTTGTGATAGCTGGGTATGATTTTCCCATGTTTCGCTGCAACTCCAACCAGATGTGATTTTTTTTGAATTAAATGAAAGTTAAGTACAAAAACATTTTGCCCGCGGGGAATTCAGATTCTCAATGTGCTTTTAATAACTGTTTGTAAAACATTTAGGAAAATCTATGGCAACACGTTTAGGGAGAAAAAAAAAAATCAAATTATTCTTGCCTGAAGATGTTATTCTGGTATCTAAACTTTATGAATCATCCTGTGTGGCCCAATAATACTGAGAAGCAGAATGGAAGCGCTCAGTGTCTGAATTTAATCCATGCAATATTTTTAAATGAAGATGCTAATCTTAGCTATTGGCTTCAAATCTGTTTAAAACTTTATACTAATTTCTATGTCCAATCCCATGCATTCCATACAGCCAACCCACTTAAACTGTTGTTCTTGTTAGAACTAACTGCAATATATAGCCCCCGAGTCCGTGCCAGCTCTTTAAGGCTCCTGCTCGTGTTAAAACCACACTTAAAATCTGCTATAAAAATAAAGTTTGCATTCGAGTATTTCTAGGGGTGGGAGCTGAACATCTGAGCTGCCATCCAAAGGTTTTCCAAACACTGCAGGGGCTGTGGTCAGTGGTTAGAGAGCAAAGTTCAGGCTGCCAATGGGGTGAAAGCTCATGCAGGTTTTTATCCTCACCTACAAATGGAAGTGGAAGCTCTTGGGAAGCTTTTCCCCTCTTTTCCTCCATTTCATGTGTGGAGGTGAGACCATATCAGTGGAAAGACCAGGCAGAAAGCACCAACCACCTTCATGCCCCAGTGCAACCTGCAGATGATGGAACTTGGTGCAGAACTGCACATTTGCCTTGCAGCTATCTTACCTTTTCTGCAAAAAAAAAATAAATCAACAAACCTCTTTTTGCGTAACAAACAAAGCCTGGAAACCTGCACATGATGTGCAGAGCTCTTGGGAACCCTCAGCTTCCCACCAACAAGGAGCAGAGCTCTTTGGTTGGGCTGCAGGTTGGTCCCCACTAACGGCACATATCCCTTAGCTGCTCTTCCAGAATGATATTGCCATTAATTCGATTAAATTCCCAACATCCATAGCTTGTGGTACAGTAATAACAACAGGATCGTGGGTGGCAACACATCCCAACAACAAAACCTCATTAATTGCCCATGTTTGGGGCTTCTAATATGACAAGGACTAATTAACAGGAATAAATTTGTGGTTCCAATCAGAGGGCTCTGTCCTGAAAGGAGGGTTTTCTGACTAAATGATATGTCAGGACCGTCGCTGGATGAGTATGACCAGAATTTTTATCTCCCGCTCATTAAATTACCACCGTGTGTGACTTTATAAGCACTGAAAGTCAAGGAAAATCATTGCTGACTGACAATTTGGGATTGTCTGGGTTACCAACAGCTGACTCAAGTTGAATAAGACTGACAAATTAGTGCTCCTGCTCCCTGGATAAACCTGTAATAAAACCACCATGTGGGTTTCTCCCGAGCTGGAGAATGTGGCACCCGCAGAAAGAAAAAAAATACTCATTTATTCATAGGAGAGAAAAATAATTAAGTTTATAAAGTATTCTGATACAAGAGCAGCACGTTGCTGGTTGGAGTTCCACACATGCAATAAGGCAGCTAAGATCCATTTGTCTCCAAAAATTGCTTTGATTCTTTCCAATTTATGAATGAGCTGCAGAGGGTGAAGGAAGTGCCCAAGGAATGTAAATGAAGTGGCTGTGCCATGGTCTGTGAACACGGCCCCCAGGCACCTGACGAAGAAAATTTTCTGCGAGAAAACCCGGTTGTTGGCATTTTGTGAATCCTAAAAATAACCCAAGACAAATAGTCTAACTCACTAAAATTTCATTTACTCACAAACCACACTAATGAGGCTCTGTAGAGGGACTTCTAATTAGATCCTGTCATGGAAATTAATCTATTTGCTTCAGCTTCGAGAACTAGGTTGATATTTTCCTGATTTTTGAGCTAGAAAAGCTGGAACTGGGTCTGATATTTATATCTGGTTGGAAGAGCGAGGCTTGGTGCAAGTTTTATCCAAAGCCAGAAGAGCTTTATCAGCAATGTTGTGATAACCATGAGAACAGGGGATGGTGCAGACCCCATCTTGGTGTCCCCAAGCCCCACTTTAGACCGGGATCTAAGTAAGCAATAAAGCAGCAATATTGTGCCACTTCACGAGTTCCTGCCTCATGCATATTCAAAGAGGGAAGAGGCTCTATGCATAATTCATTATCCATTACAATTGCATTAGACTATTTATACTATTACTTCAGTAGCTGTTTAAATTAAGGGTTACAAATAGCTCATTTGTTTTCTGCTGCTCTGGCAAGAGGGATTCAGCTCCGCAAAGAGCTGCTCTGGCAGGGAGGGCTTTGGCCAGGGTGAAGGGACCCATTGAAGTTTGCAAGCTTTATGTCCCATCCAGTGCCCAGCTGAGGTCCAAGGAGCTGCCCTGGCCCTGCCGCTTCCATTGCTGGGGTTTGCTGGTCATTGGCTACAACTGGTCTCCAACCAACATACAGTTAATATGAGGGTGGTTGATCACTGGAACAGGTTGCCCAGAGAGGTGGTGGAGGTTCCATCCCTGAAGACATTCAAGGTCAGGCTTGATGGGGCTCTGAGCAACCTGACCTAGTTAGAGATATCCCTGATCATTGTAGGGCAGTTGGAATAGATGGCCTTTAGAGGTCCCTTCCAACCCAATACATTCTATGATTCTATGATTCCACGATTCCATAATTCCATGATTCCACGATTGATTCTATGATTCTATGAACGTAGCCCCAAAGTTTCCAGTCCCTGGGGTGAAAGCTGAATCCCATCACTCAAGGATCCAGTGGAGAAGCTTGGTTTGGACACTCTCAATGACAGATATGCTGAAGTCCTGACAGTGATGTGGCTTTGAAACCAGCCTCTTCACACCCTAATAAATTCCAGAGAAACATGGGAAACCCTCAACTGGTAAATAATTGTTGACTGACTACTAAAACCCGTGTCCTGATGCACATATTAGGACACTTGGTACCTTTCCAAACATTATTTTATTAATATGAATAATACATTAACCATTGAACAGTCTGGACTTCATCCAAACCACTCTGTTGTAAGTGCTTTGCTAAGACTTACCAAGGATATTTACTTCTCTAAACAACAGATAACATTTGTATCGGCTTCGGTTTTATTATTGTTTTACTAAATAGTTATGAGAGCACCAAGAGAGGGATCTGAAGATTTTCAAAACAATTTGAAAGATAGCCCATAAAGTGCTTTACATCTTCAGGGGTTGAAAAGGTGAATTACTGTTCTTTAATAATTTAAAGAAAACCCTCCAGAATGCATTTTTAAAGGTATTTCCAGCTAAACACAGGTTTCCTGTCCTCTGCTCTCATCACCAGGGGATCACATCAGGATGAATCACACCAAGGGAGCTACAGCCGTGGCTGTGTAATCAAAAACAAAGCTGCCAAGGGAAGATCTGCTCCCCCAGGGAGACCCAGCAGGTACCAACGGATGCTGTTTGTTCATTACCATGCACCCAAGTGACAGAGCAGTGATGGATCGGGTTTAGATATGACTTAAAATTCAATTTCTCAAAGTTTACTTAAGATTACTCAGATTCATGAATGCTTTTATGCAGGGTGGTGGCATTAAGAGCTGTGAGCTCTTCTATACCACCCAGAGCTGCACGGCTCGGGGGGCACACAGCCATAGGAGAGGGCTTCACTGAAAATGAAACAGCCTGTGAGAAGAAGCCCTCTCTGAGTCTGCAGGGTCAAGAGACACTCATGCCCTTCCCATGGTGTTTTTCAGCCAACGTTGATAACAGATGCCAGGAGACAACAGGTTTTGCTCAGACATCCCAAATCTGGCAGCGTCCTTGCCTCCTGCTGCTCCATCCCTCCTGGTTGACGTTGTGCTCCTGCCATTATCATAGAAACATAGAATGGTTTGGGTTGGAAGGGGCCTCAAAACCCATCCAGTTCCAAACCCCTGCCATAAGCAGGGACACCTCCCACTAGGTTGCTCAAAGCCCCATCCATCCTGGCCTTGGACACTTCCAGGGATGGCGCATCCACAGCTTCCCTGGGCAACCTGTACCAGTGCCTCACCACCCTCAGAGTGAAGAATTTCTTCCTAATATCTAATCTAGATCTCCTCTCTTTCAGTTTAAGGCCATAAACCCTCATCCTATCACTACAAGCCCTCGCAAACAGTGTTACAACTCTTCCTGTACAGCTGCTCCCATGCCTAATGCCACCTCCACCTCCCAGCAAAAGCATATGGACAAGTCATGCACACAAGCACTCCATGAGAGTTATATATTACACGGAGCACCATAAACAGTACCTCAAAACTGCATTTGTGGAATGTTGGCAGCACACTTGGCTGGAGAAACACAGGTTAACAGCCCAGGGGAGTGGCAAGGTGGCACCCGCAGTTGTTGTCCAGGTTTGGGAAAATTGGAGTAAATTGAATAGAGATATTTACATTCAGGATGAGTCACTGGGGAGGTGAGGACGATGAGAACCAGTCCCATCTGAGCAAGGTGGTGCCACCCTTGCAAACCACAGCGGGGGCTGGAGGGGTGATGGTGGCCACACCACCTCCTCTTAACTGCAGAGGCAATTTTGCCGCCCATTTTGTTCCAATTTTGCTGGAAAGAGTCAGCCCAAAGTCATTTTGACACGAGCATGGACAGTTATGAACATCCACCAAGATGACACACTGCTATCTCTGCTCCCATCATGTCCACAGATGTTTCAGACCACAGATACGGGAAGAGTTTAACCCACGCTGGGCTAAGCAGATGTAAAAGCTACCAGCAGACAACTCTCATCTATAAACTCTCAAACTCATGTCAGAATTTCATTAACACTTCACTAAATGTGTTTCTTGCCCAGCAGTCCCTTCAGGAAGTAGCAATTTACCTTTCACTTCCAGTTTCTCAGCTCCTCCATTTTTCTGCCTGATGGGTACACGCTGCTTCACCCCTTCCCTCATCCTGGGCTCTTGGTGAGCTCGGGAAGGGGCCAGTCCCCCCAGGCTGGGGTTAAGGCAGTGCAGCCAGAGGGAGCTCAGGTAGGAACATCCTCTTCCAGACAGCCCATCATCCACTAATGGGACTTAAAACAGTTGCTGCCTCATCGGCAGGAGCGTAATGATCATCGGGCAGCGGAGAGACCCATTATCCATCATCCATACTTCTCTTCTGTCTGATGATAATGATTTCTTAGTTCAACAGTAGTGCAGAGGGACCTTGCTGCTTTGTGCACGATTGGAGTTTAATATCCTGATCAAGACAAATACAGATTGCATACGGGCCACAGAGCCACCGCTGCTGCAGGACAAAGCCACCAAGGGGGCCCTCGGAAACTCGGAGCCAGATCTTCAGACAAACTAAGAAGTGCTTCCTGCAGGGGGGCACAATGTTGCACCCCTCCCTGCCTAGTGTGTAACTCTATTAAGATGAGGATTCCCATGTAAAGAATCAAATCATCAGGGAGAGAAAAGAAAAGAAGAAGTGTTTCCATATGTATAGAAGTAATCTGATGGAGATTACTGGGATTCAGATAATCTGAACCAGTAATCAGAGGGTGGAACCCCTCTGCTGTAAGTACAAACTGAGAGTCTTGGGGTTGTTCAGCCTGGGGAAGGCTCCAGGGAGACCTTATTGAGGCCTTTCAGTACTTAAAGGGGTCTATAAGAAAGATGGGGACAGACTTTTGAGCAGGGCCTGTTATGACAGGACAAGGGGTGATGGTTTGAAATTAAAAGAGGGATATTTAGACTAGGGAAATGCTTTACACTGAGGGTGGTGAGAGCCTGGCCCAGGTTGCCCAGCGAGGTGGGGGCTGCCCCATCCCTGGAACCATTGCCGGTGAGGTTGGCCGGGGCTCTGAGCAACCTGCTCTAGTTGCAGATGTCCCTGCCATGGCAGGAGGGTTGAACTAGATGACCTTGAAAGGACCCTTCCCACCCAAAACATTCTATGATTCTGTGATCCCATTTAAAACACTTTCATTTCAATGAATGAAACAAGGAGGTGTCAAGCACAGCACTAGACAAACTTTGGTCTGTATTTAAATAATTGAAAACGGGGGGGGGGGGAATAGATTCTGCTTCACTTTTGCTGAGGCTGGGGCTGCTGGGAATGGCACAAGTTTCGGTTTTCCTTCAACAAGAATTTGTGTGACAAACCCACTTCCCACATGGGCAATGCAGCCACCCTGCTGGGGACTGGTCTCACACTGAGAGACATCAAGAGGATGCTCCCAGTACCCGCACCCACCCCCAGCTGCAGAAACTGGTGGTGGGGCGAGGATGAAGGCAATGAAGGCACCTCACCTCACCCTCACTGACACTATCAGGAACTTCAAATCCAATAAAGGATGCTCAAAAGAAATACAATAGCAAGAGCAGAGCCGCTGCTGAAAATTAAATCCGAAAGACAAGTATTTATTCTGCTTGGACCTCCTCGAGGAAAAGAGGCACACGGGCAGCATGCTAAGCAGAGCAGAGGTTCAGGGAGACAAATGTCCAGGCAGCTTTTCTGTAATATCCATTTGAAAGAAGCTTAGTGCCACGAGGCTTTCATCTCAATATTCCTGAGGCCGGATTTGAAAGTGCTTAAGGTTAAATATTACTCACTCTTGGAAAGAACATCTCCATCTGTCTCATAAAAAAAGCTTTCAGTCTTGGAGGTACTCAGGGAAACTTACCCATAAACATGGTCATTAGAGACTTCAGAGGAAAAAAAAATCCTGGAGGCTCTGCCCGAGAAGTAATTAGCCTTTCAAATTCAGCAATGTTTAATCCCACAAAGCCTTATATACAAAATATAATCCCTTTTTTCTGTGGCACTGAGCCGGCGAGCGAGCATGACCCTGCCCAGCCGGGTGCTGCACAGCTGGGTCCTGCTTGCTCACATCTGGGCATCCCAAAGAGGAAAGTTTCAGCAAACCCATCTTGCCCTGAAGGACCCCAGAAGGATGCTCCTGATGTGGTCCATGGCCTCAGGATGAAGCCTCTGGATTCTCCTGGCTGGCTGGAGAGCTGCTGCAGCGTCTCGGAGACGCCAAGAGACTCTTGGGCTGCTAAATGCCCAATTCACTTTTGAAAACCGGATTTAAGCAGCTGGTTTTGAACATTTGCCGTAAAAGAGAGACCCGAAATAGCATTGTGTGATTTGGGGTGAAGTGCCCCGAGGCCTGGTGATAATAATTGTAGCACTCTTTAGAAAGAAAAATGACATTTTTTTCAAGGCGGTGAAAGCAGCTGACAACATCCCCGGGGACCTCCGGGAGCTTTCGAGAGGAGAAATGATTTCTTTTCAGAGGCTGAAAAATGACAGCGCTCAGCAGCCTGCAACGTGTCTCCTGGCGTCCGGAATCAAACACAGCATGGTCATGTTGATGCCATGGGCTCATGACCTCCTGAAGTGCTGGGGCCTGGGCTGTGGGCCCGGAGTTGGAGTTGACCTGTGGATGAGTCCCAGCCCAGCAACGTGTTTTGTTCCCCAAGTGGTTTCAGGCCCCAGAGGCAGAACCTGGCCCACCTGTGTGAGGCCCCAACTGCCCCAGGTGATCGTGGTTGGGGTGGTGGGTGAGGCCAGAGCTGTATCAACCAGGAACTGATCGGGTTGAAGTGAGTTCCTGATGGGGTCAGTTGGAGGAGCTTCCTGTTGGGGGCATCTTGCTGAGCTCTCTCTCAGGGGTATGTTCCCCTTTGGCTGATTCGAGTTGGAGAAGAGCAAACAGATGAAGAATAAAAGATTAAGTTATGCTGAGGGGATGTTGCTGAGTCTGGTGTTGGCCTGAGGAAAAAGAGAGCTAGTAAAACACCGCCATGTGGTGGCACCAACCAGGGGGACCAGCAAGTGATGAGTAACCCATCACTCAGCTAGAAGCACCATCATTTACTTTCATGGTGAGATGGTCCAGAGGAAGTTAGTGGGAAGTTCTGCTTTAGAAAGAGCTCCTCATTCATCCTTGCAGAAAGAAATGAGGTTGGTGCTGCTAAACGGGTGAGAAATATGGCTTGCTGCTCCTCTTAGGGGTATGAGGTGCAATGCCTAAACCATCCTAATGGTGTCCCAAGGCTGGGAGATGAGGTCTGAAGTACCCCAGTCCTACTGCTGACTAGTCTGTTAGAACAAAAATAACCTCAAGATTAAGCTCATTCTGTGTCTTTGAGTGGACTGTGAAAAGCCCATTATTCTGTAGGATCTCCTTCAGCTTGTGACCTCTTTCCATGCCACCATCCTGGCCTTCCCCACTGTGCTCAGTCTCTCCAGGCCCTGACATGTGGGGTTGTCTTCTTTAAACCCCACAAAACTCCAGCTTTAGGAGACAGGAACAGAAGATGCTGTGCTGAGCTCTAGGTGGTGATGGCTGATGGCTGCACGGAGAAGCTAATAAGAAAATCTGGCTTTTAATGTATTGATCGTAGCTATTTGATTACACTGGGAAAAAGGTCAAACAGCAAATGCCAATAACAGTGCAAAACTTGAAAGCAAATTAATGTTTTTCCATCGTCACGGTTCCACCTCCCACCAGCATGGAAGGGCAATGGGAAGGAGAGCATCATGCAGAGAAGATGCTGTGGTGATGTCTTCTCCTTCTTCCTGCATGTGAAGTAGAGAAAAGTTTGTTATCACAACCAGTGTGGTCTTGTCTCAACACCTACAATCTGTGCTCTGGACTGATGTGCTCAGAGGTCAGACCACTGAAATGTGGGTGCTAGGACAGTCTGTGGGGCTTCTTGTTTGTAGGAAAAATGATGTTAGGAACCCAAAACAGGGACTTACTTTCAAAACGAGTTCAAAATTTCATTTTTCTGAAATAATGGCTCTGCTACTCTGGTTTTTAAGTGAATCAGAAAGTTCAGGGAATAAACATACCATAATAGCCACAGACAGACAGGCCACGACTGTCCTTTGAGAGAAGGATTATTACTGAGATTTGGATGTTCATCTGGAGCTGGCCATCAACCAACCCTCACCTGTACAGGCTTGGTAGCTTGTGTGAAAAATAAATGCAGTGAGGAAGACCAATAAGAGATCTCATAGAAACATACAAAAGGGAGCAAATCAATACCAATAAACTGCTTCAGATGGTGATTAATTAATAGCAATTAATTTTGAAAAGAAGAGGATATTGACTTAAATTGGCAGAGGGGCTAACCTTTGAGCAATTCCGAGAAAATGTCTTTAAAACAGAGTGATTAAGTTGTAGAAAGTAATAAGAAGGCTGCACTGCCTCCAGGATGAGCTGAGCCCAGCTTGGGAATGATGTCGGGAGAGCCTCTAATTAGAAGCTGGAGCTTGATAAGGTAAATTGATTAGCTTGGCTCTGCCAGGCAGGAGTTAAACAGTCATCTCACTACTAAATGTCTCCTTGGTATCAAGGCAGCCAAACTCCTGCAGATCTTTAAAAAAAATGCTGAAGGCTTTGCAATGCTGAGATGCTACAGCAAGGAAGGCTCCACATCTCACATCTCCTGAGGTCGCAGGTGTTTCAAAACTTCTTTATTCATCAGAAAGAGAGTATCCAAACTGAAGCAGCTCATCTGGGCCGTGCTGTTGGGATACAGATCTACCCTTTACCAAAAGCCATTCCTGCAGGTTCTCTTACTACAAGGAACCTTGGGACATTTTGGCAAGTCCCTTCTGGCCCAGGCACATGGGTTGCCTTCTTCACAAGAGCAATGCCCCAGAGCCAGCCCACACCAAAGCCAAGTCTGGATTGAGTTAGGAGTGAATTAAATGAATTGTGAACTGGTACTACAGGCATAAGGACTAAACTCCTCACTTGCTGATAATTAATTATGATTAGCTGGTCATTGTAGGGCTGAGCGCGGTGATGGATCTGGGCAAACTGGCAACAACAGACATGAGTCAACCTCAGTCTTTTGACTTCTCATTTTCATGAGAATGTAAATAAAAGAAACACTTTGGAAAATGAGGGGGTGGCATCTGGTAGCCTTTTGTGGCAGGGGCAAGGAGACACAACAGCAGAACAGGCCAAAATTGCATTTTGAAGATCTCGATCTCTTACCCCCTTCCTTCCTTTGCATTTTGAAGTCCTGGCAGATCATTTGGAGAAAGTCATGACCAGAATCAAACAAAACTAATTTCCCAGTCTTCCTAAAATACATCCCACATAGTGACCCTCTGTCACAACAGGATGCCTGAAAATTCCTGGAATCTCCTCCTGCTGGGAGCTCCCCTGGGACTGGAGAGCTTGGCTGCTGGTTTTCCAAGGAAGAGGCTATTTCTTTGTTCCAGAACTTTATTCTCGACTGAAACCATGATTCAGGAGTTGGAGGGTTAATCACAGACATATTGCCTGAGATGCAGTGTGAGGGCTTGAGCATTATCTGATTGCTTGATGGGTTTGGAAAAATAATGTTTTTTCCCAAAATATGGGACGTGCAGACCAGTTTATAGCTGGTTTTCACAGGTCCAGCGACCACGCAGCCTCCGGAGCAGGCACAGCCTCTGCCAAAGGAGCTGTTTACTAACAGTATTTCCTAGCAGACAATTAAAAGCTGATTTATTTAAAACTTTAAAAATAAAGGAATTCTAGAAACGCTCTCGGCCCGTTTGGAAATAGCTCGGCTAAATGTCAGTGGATGAAAATATCATCCAGCGACAGGGAGCTGAGCCCTGTTTTGCAAAACAAATAGTGGTGATTGGATTCAGCTGTCCAACAATGGGAACTCTGGAAAAGCCCATCTAGGGCTTCATCCCAAAGGGAGGAAGAGCATGATCCTTCCCACCAGCTCCCGGCTACAATCCTGCATGGAGCACGATATGGTGCCTGAGAGGTGCCCGAGCCTTGTGGAGCTTCCCCAACTCACCAGTGCCCTTATTCTGGGCAAAATAAAGACATTTTGGTTGCTGGAGATTTAGGAAGGATCCCACGGCACGATTGGGTTTCTCCCTCTGAGCTGAGAGGCTGAAGACAGCTCTGTCTACAATGGCTCGCGGAGCAAATTATTGTTGAGACTGAAGACCTAAAATGACCTTGTAGAAAGGAAAAACTGTTATGAGAAGGGAGAGAAACCCACCCGAAGTGGGTCTATTGTTAACAGCTGGCACCATTATAAAGTTCACAACTGGTAACTTAGTTAATGATTCTTTTTCTTCAGATTTCTTTGCTTTGTGCAAATCTAAGTTGAAGGGAACACCATTCTTTCAGGCTTCTACCAACACTTATGTCTGCAGCCATGAAGAGCTCCTAAACTCTTGTTTGAGCAATGAAGACAATTGCAGAAAGCAGATCCAAATCCTGATAGGGCTTTTTAAAAACAAACAAACACCTCCCGGTGGGATTTGCAGCCCAGGGCTTCAGGGCCGTGCAGAGGAGCAGGAGATGGAGAAGTTCATTTCTCTGGGCACATCAAGGTGCAGATGTCAACCAAACCAGTTCTTGGCTGTTCGAGAAGACAACACAAAGTGCACAGCTCTGAAAATGAGATGAAGTCTCTGGATTTCTCTTGGTGTTATTAATGGACAATGCAGCTTTTTAGCACTGTTCACCAACACTGGGGCTGGTTTAAATCCAATTTAACCTGGCACTGCTCCTGGCAGCTCCACAACATTGACTTTTCCCCCGATTGCTATCACAAGCTGGATTGCTGGTGTTACATGGACACGTTAACGGGTGAGGATGCACTGCATCTTACTGGAACCAGCAACTGCTGCTCCTTGCTTGCAAGGAATGGTGAAGTAACAGTGAGACCTCAGCCACAGGGGCCCTGCAGGTCATGAGCCAGCTTCAGCCCCTCCACAAGGAACTTGTGGTGGACTAGGGAAGGACCAGGGCAGGGAAAGTCCCCCTGGACTGGGCACTGGGGAGGCTGCCCCTCAAATCCTGGGGTCAGTTTTGGGCCCCTCACTCCCAGAAGGAAGTTGAGGGGCTGGAGCATGCCCAGAGAAGGGCAACAAAGCTGGTGAAGGGTCTAGAGCACAAGTCCAGTGAGGAGCACCTGAGAGACCTGGGGATGTTGAGTGTGGAGAAAAGGAGGCTCAGGGGAGACCTTCTGGCTCTCCACAACTCCCTGAAAGGAAGTTGGAATGAGGTAGGGTCAGGCTTTTCTCCCAAGTGATGGGACAAAAGGAAATGGCCTCAAGTTGCACCAGAGGAGATTTAGGTTGGACATGAGGAACAATTTCTTCCCCACAAGGGTTGTGAAGGGCTGGCCCAGGTTGCCCAGGGCAGTGGTGGAGTCCCCATCCCTGGAGGGGTTTCAAAGCTGTGGAGATGTGGTGCTGAGGGACATAGGTTAGTGGTGCCCTGGCAGTGCTGGGTTAAGGGTTGGACTTAATGATTTTAAGGGTCTTTTCTAACCAAAGCCATTCTATGATCCTACGTGGTGGAGCCTCAATCCATGAAAAATTAAAAAAAAACCCAAAAGAATAAAAATGAAACAACAGAGCATGGGACTATTTTAAATGTCAGTTTATCTCAGGTTTTAATATCGGTCTAATTCAGTTCTAAATGTCAAGGCCTGGTTCTCCTCCAGCTCACACTACAATGCTGTCAGCTCTCCCTCCTGCCAAGGTTCCTGCCAGGCTGTAGAGCCCCAGGATGCTCAGCCCTGCTCTGCGTGGTGGCTGAGGGGTTCACCAGCCTCAGGAGACCCCCAGCTCACAAAACCAGCCAGCACCAGCCTGATTCTTCCCCCAAATTGAGGAGGAAATGGAGATTTGTGGGCATCTGGTGCAAAGTGATGAAGCCCAATTAATGGGCCAGCCTGTTGAGACCAGCTGAAGATGCTGCCATGACGTGGATCTTCATACCATGTGAATTCTGCTGATTCCCATGAATGCCCAGGAACACGTTTGATAGCAAGAGCTGGATTTTTTGGTCGAGATTTGCAGCAAAGGGAGTTTTATAATAATATTTTACTAGCTGTAGCATGCATGTTATTACACGGTTAAGAACAAGATAGGAAACATGTGCGTGGATATTATTTGCTGCAGAAGTTAAATTCCAGCAATGACCACAGAAATATTTACGTTTATAGTATGTAGTGAGAAACTGAATTAAAATGAGGAATTTGCAGACATGTGAGTACAATATCATCACAGCATTTGCAAAAACATTGCTAATTCCCAATACTAAAGCCCCAGGTCAATGTGCACCTTGGCAATACAGGGACACCTCACTTCATAAAGCTGATACAACATGTCCAGAATCCCTTTTTTTATGATCTAACTCATGCAAAAAATTTAATAAAATTGTATTTACTTTTCCAAAGGCATGTGAGTGCACACATGTGAAAGGATATATAGGGAGGGTCCCAGAACGGGATAAAGATGTTGGACTTCATCACAGAGAGGAGCGAGATGGGAACGCGTCTACCAAGCAGAGACTGCAACATTAAGTACTTGGACCAAAGACATCAGCAGAGGTCAATGTGGTCCTTTGACTTCTTGAAAGATGTTTTCTGCTGAGGAATCAGTGAAAGGGCCTGTTGGGAAATGTGGCGGCAGAGGACACAGCAGATAGCTCTGCAGAGACTGGTCTTTCAGGAGGCCAAGGCAGGGGCAAGGCATGTCCAAGTGACATGTCCCACCACAGCAACCATGCTCACCCCATGGCGGGTGTCGTGTCCCCTCGCTGGGGATGTTGGCAGGGGACGTGGTGCTGCCAGACCACCAAAACCCCTCTCTGAGCTCCTCAACCTCTGTATCAGAATTTCTCCAGGAAGCAATGTGTCATTCTTTTATACAGATTCACCTCATTTTTCATCTGTTACTGAACAAGCAAATGAGATCCTGGTTGATTATTTCCACTCAGAATAGGGTGTAGGGCCAAGAATTTTTCATATTTTATCTCCAAAAGCTCCTACAGAGCCAAATTTTGCTTCTACAAAGGCCTTGAAGTCAAAAGTTCAGAAAGTGGCTCCTATGACTCCAGCTTCCACACAAGAAGCTGATGTTTTAGAGGATAATATTCATCCTTCAAAACAACATTTTAAATGTGCTTATGGATAGAGATATTTATGGTTAGGTTAGCAGCTGGTCTGATGGCCAGAAGAGTCAATGAGCTCTGGCTCTCCATGACTTCGGTCACATCGGTCCATTCTCCAGTGCTTGGAAGCTGCGAATCTCCTCTGGGATTATCCATGGGGTTGAGGTGTTGGCAACGCCTCTCCCATGGCCCAACAGATGACTCCAAAGCCATTTCAGAAAAATCCAGCTGCCCAGTGTGGATTCTTCTTGGAGGACCCTGTGTTTGATGACCCAGATGCTCTTAGAAACTTTTTCAAAACCACTGTTTTAATAAAAAGAGCTTATTTTTCAGTGCTTGGTCTAAGGGCATGGCAGCCAAACCAAGAATAACTAAAGTAAACCAACACCTGAGCTCTGCTAATGAGCAAAAAAACCACTTTGGTATGGTTGTCTCCAACAGTGGGTGATGACTTCTTATTGATTAGGTTGAATGGGCTTGCTCTCTAATTATGTGAGCCACTGATGCTCTAAAAATGTTAGAGAAAACTTGCATTTGGAGCTACACGGGAGGTTATTACAGAAGCTTTTTAGCACTGGAGGCCAGGATTTCCCTTTTAATCAATCATAATAATTTGGTTTCAAGGACTAATTGAGCACACTTCATGTGCTGTAGCTGGGTGGCAGAAGAGCCTGGTATGGAGACCACCATGAATGATAAGGGGCTAAATTCCTGATGCCCCAGCCACCTTCTTGAGTGGTATTATCCTACACACATTAGAGAAGAGCATTTTAATAATGAGAACCTTAAAAATTATATATATGGCCAGGTAGAATAAGCTGTCACACCTTCAATGAAGATAACGGATTTGTACAAGCACCTAAAATATTCATGCAGGCTTTGGAATTTAAGCTTATGGCATAATAGTGTTGGCACAATAATTCAATCTAATTGTGTAGGCAAGCTGTAAAACTGCTCCATCTCTGATGGTTTACTGTGTAGGGGGAAAAAAAAAAAAAGGCTGCTGCTAAACCTTTTTCGCTGACATCTAATGTTTCAGGTTTTTAAAAATATTGTATAAAGACTGAGATTTATTTCCTAAGATGTTTCATTAATGGTTGTGGCAGGCAGCTGGCCTGAGGTTTGACACACAATAAAATCCATGTCAAGAATATTAAAGATAGTGCAAAAGATAACTATGAATTTACATTCAAACAGGCTTTTGACAAAGCCATTGCAACAGGCTCCTAATCAGGTCTTGAGACCCAGCCTGCCCTCTCTTTAAACCCGTGATCTTGAAAAGGAGCTTTAAATTGGAAATTATTACACATTAAAACCTCAACATGGGCCGGATCGAAGCGGATCGATATCTTGCCGAGCACAATAAATCAGCCCCTTGCTCTGCGGTTACTGTTTGCTGAACATATTTAAATTTCCTTGTAACAAATTAATTCCAACATTTTCCCTTGATTGAATTAGGGCAAGTGTTGGAGCTGTCACAAGTATTTCACTGCTTCAGGGAGACAAATTGCTCGTCTGGACACGGGTAACAAGCCCGAGTGTTGAGTCCCTGATAATCTTCCCACTAATTCTCCATTACAGCAAAATGAAGCCATAAATCACGGTGACAGCTGATCGATGCCAACATTGTTTCCGCCGTGATTGCCAGCGCTCCCCGCGGACCCGCTGTCCGCTCGCCACTCGCCCCGCCGGCTCCCCCGCAGCTCCCGCCGCCTCCCGCCCGGCCCTGGCACCGGCACCGGCACCGGCCACCGGCTCGGCCCGGCCCCCTCGCCCAACGGCAACGGGGCACCGGAGCGCCCTGTTTGGCGATGGGATGGGTGGGCTTTAAAGCTAAGAAGCCTTCCTCTGGGAATCACTCTTTTAGGGAAAAAAAATTAAAATTGAAAACTTGTTTTAGAAAATGTATTTGGTAAGAAGCGTTCCCCCGGTAATCGCCCTTTTAGGAAAAAAAAAATTAAAATTTGAAACTTGTTTATAAAATATATTTGCTGAGTTCCTCTGGGAATCACTCTTTTGGGAAAAAAAAAAAAATTAAAACTTGTTTTAGAAAATATATTTGCTAAGAAGTGTTCCTCTGGGAATCACTCTTCTAGGAAAAAAAAAATTAAAATTTAAAACTCCTGTTTTATGAAATACATTTACTAAGGAGCACTCCTCTGGTAATCACTCTTTTGGCAAAGAAAAAAAAAAAGAAAATTTAAAACTCCTGTTTTAGAAAATATATGTCCTAAGAAGTGTTTCTCTGGTAATCACTCTTTTAGGGAAAAAAAATTAAAATTGAAAACTTGTTTTAGAAAATGTATTTGGTAAGAAGCGTTCCCCCGGTAATCGCCCTTTTAGGAAAAAAAAAATTAAAACTTGTTTTATAAAATAAGTTTGCTAAGAAGCATTCTTCTGGTAATCACTCTTTTAGCAAAATAAAAAGAAAACTTAAAGCTCCTGTTTTATAAAAGAAGCGTTCCTCTGGTAATCACTCTTTTGGAAAAAAAACCCCAGAAAACGTAAAACTCCTGTTTTATAGAATATATTTTCTAAGAAACGTTCCTCTGATAATCACTCTTTTAGAAAAAAATAAAGAAAGTTTAAAACTCCTGTTTTATAAAATATATTTAGAGGAACATCAGGACGTGGGGCTCCAGCCCTGTGGCTTTCTCTTAACTAACTAGTGGCAACTTGGATGAAATTACTTGACCCTTTATCGAGTTGTGCTAATATCTTCTAAAAAAGAAATTACAGCCCCTGTGGCTTGCCCACTGGCAGCTCCCGCCGCACATTTAATTCCAGGGGAGATGTATTAAGTAGTTCTGTGCTGAACTAATTCCCGCACAACGCCGCGGAGATCCCAGCTCCGCAACTGGCCAGCAACTGGGAAAGGCTGGGAAACTGTCTGCGTGGGTTGGGAGCCCCGAGCCACGCCGGGAATCCTGATGGAAAGAGGAGGTGATGCTGAGCTCCGAGGGAGGGGGGGTTCCTCGGGTGCCACTTCATCACCGACAGGGATGTGGTGAGGAGGAAAGATGGAGCAGCAGCTCCCAGGAGAACCCCAATTCCTGTGCAATAAGCTGAGACAATGGAATAAAAAGGATGAAAATGGCGTAGAAGCTGTTCCAGGGAAGCTGTAGGTTTACTGTGCTGAATGTTTTCCCCTCAAGCAAGGGGTGTAGCTCTGGTCCCCTCCATCCTGGGGATGCCACGTGCATGGTTGAGCATGGTCATGGGGTTGGATGTCACAGTCCAAAATTGTCTTTGCTATCCTCAATCTGCTCCCTCCATGGGCTTCCCCAAACCTCTCTTTGGGGGCAGCTCCTCTTTGAGAAGGCCAGAGCTTGTGAGCAGTGCTGAGAGCTCAGGGATTCAAAGTACAGCAAGCGTGTCTAAAGATGTTCCCAACAAGATTTCCCTGTACCCGCAGGGTGGTGAGAGGGGTGACAACAAGCGTGCTGCAGTGCAAATGCATCCAGCAAGATCCCTGTCCGTGAATAACAATGGATTTCAAAATATGATGGTGCCAGAGCTGGATTATTTCAGAGAAGTGATTTTGTGGTGTTATCAAGGCTAAAACACCATTGTCATGAGCAGAAGCAGCATAGCTTTCCCTTGGCGAAATATGAAAAGACAGAAAGTGGGTAGCAAGCACTCAGATTTCCTCAGATTTCCTCAGTTTCCCTCAGATAAAATGCAACGTGCCTCATCATCAAGCCAATATGGCAGGCTCTCTGTTCCACATCGGCACGCAAAAAACCCCAACGTGTGCTACAAGAAATTCTGTGGAGGTGTCTTGCAATCACCTCTACACAAAAAAAAAGCCTCTTCAAGAAGCACACGCTCTCCTGGAGCCAAAATTCATCCCTACGGCCACCAGAGCCCCCAGCTCTCCCCCCACACGACGGTGCCAAGGATCCAGGGAGTTCATCACAGTATTGGATGCGAAGGGTAGAATGTTTCAAATGCATCCATCAACGTCCTTCTCCGAGTAGTTCTCAACCAATCACAAGTTGAGATCAATGAGTGATCGTTAGGGAGGAGGGAGAGATGTTGGAGGTGACCAGAGACAGATAAAAGAATAACAAACCCCTGTCCTGGCTTGGATATGATGGATCATATAATTTAAGGACAGCTTTTTAAAAAAAAAAAGAAAAAAGAAAAAAGAACAAAAAAAGCCACTTGTGCATCATTCCCTTATTTGAGAGTTTTATATGCTACAAGTTTCACTTTGGAAACACTTCTTATAATTGAGATACACTTAATTGAGACTAATTGAAATTCCACAACTACCACAGCAATAAATTAAAAAGGACGGAAAAAAGAAAAGAAAGGAGGTTTTCCCAACGTTGCTAAACTTCATTTTGTTTTGCTGCTACAAACCAGAGCTCCAGTAATAAAAACTCTTGTGCTCCTGCAATAATTAGGTATTTTCATATATTGTTTCTAAGAAAGAGAATCTACTATTTATGGTGAAACAACCCTAAAAATACCCGCCAGTCAAAGCCATTAAGATGTTTTCACTGATGCGCCGCACGTAAATCTGATTTATGTTGGTTTAAACAGTTAAGAAATCCCCGAAATAACTTCATTCATTATTTTATTGCCTGATTAATGGCAGAGTAACTGATTCGCAGCTGAAGTTTCACCAAACGCCAAATTAAAAGAACAGCCTTTTGTGAAAACATCCCGTATTTGTTCAATTATGTGCTTAAAACTGGAACAAATAGAAAAACTTCAATAAATATATTTCCTTGCAAGGAATGACACGCTGTGGGTTTTCTGTTATTGTTGGGTTTGATGTTTTTGCCTCTAAGGAGGTCAGCAATATGGAAACATAAAGGCCAATTTAATTTGTGCATCTGTGGCTGCCAAGTATTTTAATTCCGACAGCTGTGACTGAAGAGTTAATATTTTACTTGTCAAAATCCAAAAGAAGGCCAGTGAATCACTCTAATTCTCATTAAGAGGCTTCCCCCCAGTAGCACCCTAATTCAAAATAATGAAAGTAGAGACTGAGTGCGATTCTAATACCAGTTGAGACCTATCTTTTAATATTTCTCTAGTGATGGATTAGGGATCGGGGAAATTCATCTCAGATCATAGAGCCTAATTTAATAAGGGATCATTCCAAGAGTATTGCATTTTATAATAATGTCATTTAATGTGTCGTCTTCCATTTTTACTGTCCCATATGTATGCTTACATGATGGTGCCATAGGGATAAACTTTTAAAGCACCAGCATCATTTTTTGTCCTAGGTTCTTCTTAACAAGGAAGTTTATCAAGGAGAGGGTCTATTAGCGAGCTATTATAATTGTGGAGTAGTTAAACAGTAGCTAAACTGTAAAGAACAGTTCCACAAATGCCAGTTTCAAACTCTGGAGTGAAGGGAAAGGAAGAACATTTAAAAGTAGGTTAAAATCCGATTTTAATGCCTTAACACAACAGTGCCACGGCATGAAAAATGTGCTAACCTCGTCGTTTAAAATGCACAATAATAAAATTCTTTCCCCCTGTAACAACATCTACGTAGAGCATTTTCCACTCAACTTGTTTGGTGTATTCCTATGATTATTTAAGGAGATCTAATCGCTTCTTTGGGGGTTTTATGACTATTTCCCAATGTCCTTTTCCCCAAAAGTAGAGTGATTTGCCATTCTGTGAATTATCAACCACCTGCATTAGGATTAGAATCTATTATTGTGTGCTAATATTTGGACTGTATTTAATCTGTTGTTATGTTATTTGTATATATAATCTAGTATATTATTTGTATTTATCTTGGTGATTCCTACACCACTACCTAAGCTACTCAAGGTCAAGAAATAACCCAACCACCTAAACATCAATATATTATTATTGGCTATAAGTAGTACAGCTGCAACCCAAGCTTTGTGTAATCACATTTCTAGTGCACGAGGCCTTTAGGAAAAATGGTGTTATAATGAGAATTTTTGTTCCAAATGCATTCACATGATTAAGTCTTGATTTTCAGGTAACAACTCAAGGGCTTCGCTGTCAGGTCGGGCAGAATCAGATCAAATTCAGGCAGCCTAAACAGGAACACGTTGAGTAATAACCTGTGGTAAACAATAACTTAATCACAGGAGTTTCTTTCCAGCATTGAAATGTGTCGTTTGAAGGGGGACACAATTAATACAAAATGAGGTTTTTCATAGTTTCTCTTTTCTCCCATGTATTTTCACAGTTTTGTTTTCTTTAGGATATCATAACTCATAGGATTTCTTGCACTTTTCCTCATACAACTCCATTTATTATTCTTGTCTTGTTGAAAATATTTCTGCTCAATATTTCTTTTTATTTTCTTCTTTACATTTTAACTCCCCATTTGTCTGCTGGCTGTTTTTATTCTCTTCCATTTCCTCGTCCTTCCATTTTATTGTCTTCTCCTCAAGCCAGTTATTTCATACTTTTTCAGGTTTAATTTCTGAGTCTTAGAGTTGGTTAGTCTGTAAAACCCTCTTTACAATTTGGAAAAGTAGATTTTATAGCCTAGATATTTTTTATTTCTCACCGTGTTATCTCTTCATGTGTTAGTGCATGGTTTGTTAAACTTGTTCCTTTTGATTAATTATCAAAAAGTTATTCCTCCAGTAGAAATGTTACATATGGACATGTCTGGCATCTGGAACCGCTTTAGGGACTCATTCAGTCCATGAAGAGAAAATTGTATTTATAACTGGTTTAAATCAGAAAAAAAAAAAGTGTCTGGTTGGATCTGAAATAATTAGAAATGACTAGTTTATATTAAAGAATTAGAAACAAAAAAAAAGTTAAATAAACAGATTTTGAGGAGTATTTTTTAATGGAAGTTGCCTGCGTGACTCACCCTTTTGAATTTCCACCAGTTTTTCCCATCTCGCCTTCATTACAAATAAGGTAAAGGAAAAAAAGGGGGTGACAAATTTTGGCAGTTAATACAGGTGGTGTCCAGGGTCACGTGTGCTTTTAATATTTTTCTGGGTTTAATGTATAACTAACTGATCATTGCTCGTTTCCTTGTTTGTATGATTCTTTGCCTAAGGAACTAACAGATCCATGCTGGTTACTCACTGCTAGGAAAGCTAAACCAGTACCAACCAAGCCATGTCCATAACTGGTTCACTTGGTCCAAGCCCAGCTTGCTGAGCTGCCAGTTACAAACCCAACCAAACCCTGGTATAAATAGCACCATCTCGGTGGGAAAAATTGGCAAGAGGCAGAAAATGGGTCCCAGTCAGACAGATAGAAGAAGAAAGTCTCATCAGAAAGTTAACTCGTCTGCCAAAGAATATAAATAAAGGCACGTTTCCAGATTTAGTCATTTCTTGCTTTTCAGTTGTTCCTTCATTTCCCCCTTGCCGCTGCCTTTTTCCCACCCACAAGTCCATCCATAAATGCCCGTCCCTCCCACCACCTTCTCCTCAGGCTATTATATTTGGCAGATCTGCTTCTCATCGCCGTTGACGCTAGCTGCACTCCTAGTTATAGAATTGTAGACCATCTCGTAGTGGAAATATCTTCAAGAAGATGATTTAGGAAGAAGGTTTCCATGATGTTAGGAACATTGGAAAAAGTTCCTAATGGACATTAGGAAAAAGTTGTTTAATATAAGGGGGGTTGATCACTGGAACAGGTTGCTCAGGGAGGTGGTGGAGGCCCCATCTCTGGAGACATTCAAGGTGAGGCTTGATGGGGCTCTGAGCAACCTGACCTAGTTAGAGATGTCCCTGCTTATTGTAGTGGGTTTGGACTAGATGACCTTTGGAGGTCCCTTCCAACCCAATACATTCTGTGATTCTATGTTATCACCGTAGGCTTTCCTTCTTGCCTTATCAGACAATACCTACCAGTGAACCCACCTTGGATCCACCACAGACCAGAGCTGCTTATATGGGAACAAGCCTCCATGCAGATCAGGACATTCCCTTCCAGTTTGTCACACAGTGGCACAGCTGATGGTTTTCCCTTTGTTTCTTTGTTACTTTAATCAGAATTCAGTTTTAATTTAGAAATTCACAGTCAGTTCACTATAAGAATTTGATAGTCGATACTTAGGATAACACAATTGTGTGTTTGAGTCTCAAGGCATTTTTCTTTAGCTGTCTGGACAGGTATAAATCAGTCTCAGAAAAGAAAAAAAAAACAGGCTGCCACAGCAAATATTCTTTATTACAATACAAAACTGATTTTCAACAAATAAAATATGCTGTTGTGGTCAGTATTCCCACAGAAATCTGTGCCTGCTAAAGCATCTGCAGACAGCAGGCACAGGAGAAGACAAACGCCCGATGAAGTAAGGAAAGACAAACATCCCGTATTTTAAAGACCAACCCAATATTACACAAAAACTGTCAATAATTTGCTCTATTCTCATTGGAACATAAAAACCGCATCAGTTAAAATCTAACACATAACAACCCTCCTTAAGAAGGTAGGGGCTGGGCTCTTCCTGGCTGCCCAATTTCTTTAAATCCAAATAATAAATCCTATTAAAAATGTTGATAAAAGTCATCATAGAAACGTAACCAGAATAGCTGTCCTTTTCTCTCTGGTATTGAATTAGTATTTTTCACTCTAAATATACTTTATTAAATACTGCTAAGTTTACATCAAATATGCCAAGTATCTAACCAACGGGGAGTGTCTTAAGAACATGAGATGATTGGAATCTTCTTCCCAAGGAAGTGGTGGAGTTCCTACATTGGACACTTTTAAGATTTGGCTGTTAACTTCTATTTCCTTATTACAAGTTGCCCATGAGCCAGCAATGTGCCATTGTGGCCAACAAGACCAATGGTCTTCTGGGGTGCATTCGGAAGAGTGTGACTGGCAGATTGAGGGAGGTTCTTCTCCCCCTCTGCTCTGCCCCAGTGAGGCCACCTCTGGAGTGTTGTGTCCAGTGCTGGGGTCCCCAGTTCAAGAGAGACAAGGAACTACTGGAGAGAGTCCAGCAGAGGCTGCAGAGATGCTGAGGGGACTGGAGCATCTCTGTGCCCAGGAAAGGCTGAGAGCCCTGGGGCTGTTGAGCTGGAGAAGAGAAGCCTGAGAGGAGATCTGATCAATGCTGATCAATAGCTAAAGGGTGGGGGCAAGAGGATGGGGCCAGACTCTTGTCAGTGATGCCCAACTGGAACCCAGGAGGTTCCATCTGAACAGGAGGAGAAACTTCTTTGATGTGAGAGTGGCAGAGCCTGGCCCAGGCTGCCCAGAGAGGTTGTGGAGTCTCCTCCTCTGGAGAGATTCCAAACGTGCCTGGACATGATCCTGGGCCCCCTGCCCTGGGTGACCTGCTGGAGCAGGGGGCTTGGATGAGATGATCTCCAGAGGTCCCTTTCCAACCCCTACCATGCTGGGATTCTGTGATTCCTTATGAACTTCACAGCTCACTTCCAAGTGATGAGTCAGGAAACTTCTGATGAAGATGAATGTGTGTAGGCAGAGATCTCCTGAGAGCTCTGTGCTCTCTTCCATGAGAAGAAGAGGAGCTATTGCGAGGCAGGCTGAGAAGTGAGTGCACAACCAGCTCTGCACACCCTCTTGCAGCCCACCAGCCAGAGGCCGCTCAGCGCTAGACTGAAGATCACAACACATTGTTTCAGCCAGAAAACCTCTTTAAATGTTTTCACGGAATCTGTTCCATTGCCCTGCCCTTTGAGTAGAAAATAAAGACATTGAAAAATGACTAAATCAAGAATGTTTTCCCCTCTGAAAACCCAAGCAAAGGCAGTGAGGGCTGCGGGGCCCTGGGAGCCGAGGGCCCTTGGTCGTGGTGTGGCTTTTCTGAGAACTTAGACATCCATTATTACTTAGACTTAAGTTTTCTTTAAAATGGATCTCAAAATAAAGAAGTTTGGCTTTGTGAAGTTACATGTTATGGCAACTGATTTTTGCCATAGAGGGAACTGGCTTAAGGGACTTTCCATTTCATCACAACCCATTGAAATATTATCCATGTGTTGCCAATGAGAGAAGACAGTTGTAATTAAATGATATTTTGCATTAATTGCATTTAAAGGACAGCAGTTTGCTGATAGCCAGGATGAGATTGGCTCTTCACATGTCTGTCTGTACAAGAACTGGTGGGGGGAAAAAATATTACTTAAAGCTTAATAATCTCCTGTCCTCCTTTTCATCACTGCACACACCCTGTCCAGCAAGGAACCCATCACCCTTGTACCAAGAACCACCTCGTTCTCAGCAGGTACGAGGCCAGAAAGATGTTTAAGGTGGAGGGGGATGACCTCTGGTGCTCCCTTCCACCTCCTGACTGCACAGGGAGCCTCCAGCTCCCCTGAAGGCGTTTTGGTTTCCCTGCCACTGGGAATTACGGAGACAGTGGCCATTAACGGATGATGGATTAATGGGTATCAGAAAATGTAATTTCCAGGTTATACACTATGATTCTGGTGTTTCTGTAGGGATGTAAATGTGCCCGGGATAATGATATTTGAAGGGCCAAACTGTGGATATTCCCTTCCAGCCTTTTCCTTCTGGATTCATGCAGTGGTCAGAGAAGATCTGGTCAGAGGGAACACAACACGAGCCTGTGTCATCAACTTGCTGTCCAGGCTCTTTTGGGTTAATTTAGGAAAATAAATGGATGAGTGGGTAAAGTATTCCGTGAATACATCGGTGTTTATTTACAACCAAGGTGCCAAGTCCAGTTTCCCTGAAGAGGCAGCCAACTGACCCGGACACACTCCTATTTTGTCCATGGCTCCCACCCTCCCTGGGTGAATGCTAGGGCCTGATTGTGGGCCCCAAGTTGGAGTTGACCTGTGGATGAGTCACAACCCAGCAGAATGGTTTTTTTTCCTTATTGACTTTATGTTCCAGAGGCAGAACCTGGCCCACCTGTGTCTCTGTGGCTCCACCCTCACCCAGGTGGTCATAGTTGGGATGGTGGCTGAGGCCAGGGCTATATCAACCAGGAGCTGATCAGTTGGAAGAGTTTCCTGTTGAGTGTGGCTCCTGTTGGGGCTGGTTGCCTCTTGCTGAGCTCTCTCGGTGGTGTCCTTCCATGTGAAGGGCCACTGAGGAGCCATCTCTGTCTGTTGTGTCCAGCAGGTGACGCTGGCACCACAGTGGGCAACGGAGGAGCTGGGCCCACAGGAAGCTATGGCAGGATTGTTCGAAAGAAGACTTCTGAGGGGATGTTGCTGAGTTCAGCACTGGCCTGTGGGATCAGGAAACAATGGCAGCATGAAATGGTGGTGGGTGAATCAGCACAACACTGGACAGTCACGATAAAATAAAACGTGCTTCTTCCTGGTGCCATATTCTGCCCTGGGTGCTTCTCATCCTCTCCCTGCTCCTCTCCTGTTTTCCCTGCAATGCTATCGCACGCACAGAGCCACGGCACCACATCCAGATCACTCCTCTGAGCCTGTCATCGTGCCATGAGGATGCTCTCCACCCACACGTTCCTGATCTGTGACTCATCTCAATCTCTGCCTCCGTTCAGGGAATGGCTTCTACTGTTCTGGCCACCTTGTTCCATAAGGAAGCTCAATTGTTTCCTATGCTTGGTTATTACACCCACCACCTTCAATCCCGCCGGGCTTGATGCTATTACTCCTCACGCAGGTTCCCAGATAGAAGATTGTTTTATAGAATTAACTCGTTCTGCTGTTGCCTGGAAGTTGTAGTTCAGGGGTCAATGGTAGTTTGCTTCAAAGAGGCGTTTCAGTTTATTTGTCTGATCTAGTCTGGTTTCATGGAGATCCAATGCTTTGCACATTAGTACTTGAGAAAATAAGAGGCATTCCAAGCTTGTTGCTTCTCGGTGGGAGCTGTGGCTGTGTTTAATAATTTTGTGTATTTTTATTGTGAGTCTCTTCTAAAGCCTGTCCCCATTTGATGCCTTCCTTGGTGTCCCAGGGCAAACTGTCGGCAGTATTGAGTGAGAGAGCTGCGATGCGATGGACTTTTGGTCTTAAATTGTTCCTCAGGACTTCAATGATAAGAGCAACACTCAGACACTAGCCAAGAGCCCTAGGCTATAATTTTCTTAGATCTTTTAAGCTAAACAAGGTTGTGCCTACTCAATAGCTGTACAAAAGAAATCAAGGAAAAATACAATTTGTGGACAATGCATTTCTTCTGTGCACAAAACTGATTCTCCCCCCTCCCGCCCCAGGTCTTCTGGGAAGCCTGACTTATGGGCTTCTTTCCAGCATCCTCCAGGAGACACGAATGTGTGCTCCTCTCTGGTAGTCAAAACAGCAAAGCCCTGCTTCAGACAGCTGTGTTTGCCCCAGAGACCTACCATAACTCCCCTTGCAAACATCAAGACCCTAAGTCCGAGAGAGCTTGGACCCCAGGAGTGGAGTGGCTGGAGCTCCCTTGACCTTCAGCTGCCAGGGAGGTCATAGAATCATAGAATGGATGATCTTAAAGGTCTCTTCCAACCAAAACAAGTCCAACCATTAACCCAGCACTGCCAGGGCACCACTAGCCCATGTCTCTCAGGACCACATCTCCATGGTTTTGAAACCCCTCCAGGGACTGGGACTCCACCACTGCCCTGGGCAGCCTTGACAACTCTCTTGGGGAAGAAATTTTTCCTTGTCTCTCTGCCCACAGAGGCTAGAAGCCAGTGCAGATTTGAGGACAACTTTCAGAATTCCTTTTAGGTCTTGCAAATCCATTCCCCTATTTAAATTATGACTACCCCAGTTTTATAGAGGTTCAAATATGAAAGCACAAGCATTTTTAAATATAAATGGCATTTTTGATTACCAATGGTGGAACTAAAATTCTTTCTGCTCCAGGTATTATCCCTGCATGCTTGAGCCTCTAACACTAATCCTCGTATCTGCAGGCTGTTGCTTCAAGCCTTCTGAGGTCAGACAAGACCAAATTTACCATTTCTTTATTGACAACACCTGAAGCAGATCGAACTACCATGTTTTCCTGTGGTAATGAACCATGAGTGTATGAGCACAGAGGAAGCTGGTAAATGCAACTCCTGGCTAACACTGATTTTTATTTTTCCAAAAACTTAAGTGGGGCACTAACAAAACTTATGCAAAATCTTGAAAAAAATTCATATGTATTCACACTTTAAATAGCCATAAAGATACATTACTCGTAGGAGTACATCATACATAACTTAGCCTGACCTTGGACATCTCTTGACTAGTAACAATTGTTTTGAAGTATATATGTTCCGTTTATAACAGAAGGCTTAATTCATCTTCCTCCAGGAAGAGTGCAGCGAGCTGACACTCTGTAAATCTGCCCTTCCATTGTTTAACTGGGAAGTCTCAGTGCAGATGTTACAAAAGAAAGCTTGGAGAGAAAATTCACAGGCATTTCCCCAGCCCAGGAAAATAAGTTCTTGATTACAAGCAACATGAGTCCATTAGAAATTAATCTAAACTAATTACATCCGAGCGTAAAATAATGTATGAATCACAAATGTTTATCTTTCCTTTAGAAATATTACTATGGTTAAATTACTTTTGAAATTCATACAAAACCCTTTACCTAGGTCAGAAAGTATTGTAAACTATTTCCGTAATTAAACTGATTACATATGTAAAATTTCTCATCTGCTTCCTATTATAAAGTGGTTTGTCAGCTGCATGAAACAAGGACACAACCCACTAAGGGTCAGACCTTCTCCTGATGCAATGAGTGTTAAGACAGAGCTACTGCTGTTTACACCATGTAAGGATCTGGAACCCTCAACCTTGGCACCTCCAAAGCCAACGGGTCCTATCAGGGAATCCTCTCCCTCAGCCTTGCAGCTGTATAAGAATAACCCAAATCCCACCTTCAGGTACTGGGCAAGGAGAAAAATTATCTAAGAAATTACCAGAAAGCACATGGATTAGTTAGTGTCCCTTCACAGAGTAAGGATGAACATTATCTGAATGGTGTTTCTTTAAATTAATGGCAATTCAAGTAATTATGATAATCTGAACCAGACAGTTAGTATCTATCAAAGTGAGTTAACTCATTAGCCCATTGTTTGCTTTTCCATATTGGTCTGGTATGAAATTTCATAGATTCACAGAATGGTTGGAGTTGGAAGAGACCTCAAAGATCATCTAGTTCCAACCCCCTTGCCATGACAGGGACATCTCCCACTAGACCAGGTTGCTCAAAGCCACATCCAACCTGGCATTGAACACCTCCAGTGATGGAGCATCCACAGCTTCCCTGGGCAGCCTGTGCCAGTGACTTATCACTCCCAGAGTGGAAAACTTCTTGTCCTAGCTCGACAAGCCCTCGTAAAAAATCCCTCCTCAGCTTTCTTGAGGCCCCCTTCAGATACTGGAAGATTGCAATAAGATTTCCCTGGAGCCTTCTCTTCTCCAGGCTGAACAAGCCCAACTCTCACAGCCTGGCCTCAACAGCAGAGGGGCTCCAGCCCACCAGTCATCTTCATGGCCCTCCACTGGCCCTACTCCACCAGGTCCATGTCTCTCCTGTGCTGAGGACTCCAGAGCTGGACGCAGTGCTCCAGGTGGTGTCTCATAAGAGTGGAGTAGAGGGGAAGAATCACCTCCTTGACCTGCTGGCCACACTTCTTTGGATGCAGCCCAGGATATGGTTGGCTCCGTGGGCCAATTTCTGCTGCAATCCACAAAGCAGGGGCATTGACATGTGGTTTCCATTGTCCTGCATTTCACCTCTCAAATATATTTGGGGGGAATACTTTATTTACATTTTCTTTTAAAAAGAATATGTTTACCTTCTTCTTAAAGATTACCACATGTCAAAACACTTCCAAATCTAAATATTTCATAGAAGAGAATCTGCATAATAAATGATGTGTACGCATTAAGTAGAGGAACAGTGTAAAAGATGTTCTGAGTATTCACAGCTATTTTGTAAGGGGCTACAGGAGGTACCTTAATTTTCCAGCAGATTGCCAACCCTGGTAAGTGCAAGTCAAGTTCTACTGCCTAAATATTTACTCAAAGGACAACTAAGATTTTTAGGTTAGGTGGTGTTAGTACTAACAGTCTACATGCTGTTGTATTGTCTAAGAACCTTCTACAGCCCTCAAGCACGCTGAGAGGGGTGATCACTTGGTGCCAGCTCTCACCAGAAGAACTATTTAGGTCACTGCACCAAAACACTCTCCAAAAAAAGTTGTTGTGTCTCTTTCTGGTTGCATCCAAAATTCAGATGCTTTCTAATAACACGGCCCATTTGTATTTTTCAAGCACTCTTTCTAGTGTGAGCTGTTCAGACATGGGTTAACTCCACCATCTTATCTAAGCTGCATCTGGTGTTCTCATCATCGGTGACCAGTGGGACAAGTTCTCCTCCTGTAAAGAAAAGAAAACAGTAGGTCTAAATTGTTTTAGGGAAACAGGAATGGCAGCAGTGGCCACCTAACATGGGAGTGATGAAATGTTTCCCTTATTAAAGTGTGTGTGGAGCACGTTAACATCTTGCTGGAGCGTGTGGAGGGGCTAGTCAAAGGCAGATGACTGGAGAATTAAAATCACTGAATTACAGAATGTTAGGGATTGGAAGGGGTCTAGAAAGATCATCTAGTCCAATCCCCCTGCCGGAGCAGGATCACCAAAGCCAAGTTGCACAGGATCACGTCCAGGCAGTCTTTAAACGTCTCCAGAGAAGGAGACTCCACAACCTCCCTGGGCAGCCTGGGCCAGTGTCTGTCACCCTCACTGTGATGAAGCTTCTTCTCATGTTTATGTGGCACCTCCTATGTTCCAGCTTACACCCACTGCCCCTTGTCCTATCATTAGATAACACCGAAAATAGTTGGGTTTCACACAGTGCAGGAGCTGTGAAGTCAATATGACCACATAGCCACTAACTTCTGAGCAAAACTACCAGTGTTCCCCATTTCACAGTGATAGATCTTTTCAGGCAAACCCAGGAAGGCAAAAAGCTTCAGTGATGATGCAAGAGTAGGGACCACTATTGACCAGGTTGGATGGAAACAACTGGTGATGAAGCTCACAGCCATCAACTGCACAAACCATTCAGGACCTGTAGGTGTGCTCCCAGGATCATGGACGGAAACCCAAGTGAGGAGCACTGATGTGAGTGTTAGCCTGTAACATGTGGACCATCAGCCTGAATGGTGGTGAAGCTGCATTTCCTTAATGTGCTATTAAAACTGTCATCTTTCTTCTCTAAATTAACTTGAAGAAGATGTTAAGGAAAGATTACACTACTCTGGTTTTATCAACCATGGGTTTTATCAACTATGGGCTGATATCCTCTGTGTTTTCAGGATGGTGGTAAGGTCCAACTGCCCCTTGTTTGGAGCACTGGCTCATGATGAGTGTGTTTTGTGCCTCCTCATTCAGAATTCCCTCAGGATTCCACCCCGAGGGATTTTTACCTGTGCAAAAGGAGACTGTTGACATCATATCAGTGTTTAATAAACAGCATGTGTGATGTGCAAAGGCCATAAAACCTTCATTATGAGGGAAAACCTTTCTTTCTCAAGAAATGTTGGACCAGATGATCCTTGAGGTCCCTTCTGACCTGGTAGTCTATGATTCTCTTGAAAACATTCTCAAACACCTTCGATAGCTGCAGTATTACAGTATAACACAGAGAAAAGGAGGCGTAAGTAGGTAGGCTTGCAAAACATGACGCAAATCTCCTTTGCTTACATTTTTTTTTCCTGTTGTCTTGCAATAACCCTAAAATGCTGACATACCCTGCAACTGGACTAGCAAGATTCACAGAGTAGAAAATTCTCTGAATTTTCTTCATTCACACTAACTTAATTGCCTAGAGAACATCTGGAGAGAAGGCTGGCCACTCACGCAAAGTGTGAGTAGTAACAACTCACATATCTGGGAACACTTATGAGATCCTCCACCAAAACCAGGGGCAGTTGCAGATGAAATACAGGAAAAGTTAAAAATGAGCAGAGTTTTTCCAGTTCCTTTCAGAACTTTGTGGCCCATCTCAAAAACACAGAAGCGAAGCAGATCTACTTTTATATTTTTAAAGGTAGGTAGTAGATGACCTTTAAGATTTGCTTTCACCTGCTGGGACTTCACATAAGGGTGAACAGGCTCAGAAACTGTGAGAAACTGAGAATTTAAGGGCGAATGGAGGGTGAGAGACACAAAACTGGACAAGTATCAATATTTATGGGGCAGGAGTTAGCACAGTGTGTACCATTACACAAAACTCATTATTTATTCCTCAAGTATTCAGCCACAGTCTCCTCGAAGGATGGCTGTACTGGGAAGGGCAGGCTGCTGGTTTACAGGACCATCAGCTGGATATCATCGAGGCTCAAGTGCTCTTCTGGTGCTGCTTCAAAGCCTTGCCTGGGATAAAGCTAAGCTAATGAACAATATGAGAAGTATCAATTTTATACTCAATGTTCATTGACTTTTATGCACTGGACAAAACCAGTGTCATCTTTCTTTCTCCTTTCAGGTGTTCTTGGGAGAGCTGAGCTCATGGTGGTGGTTGGAGTTTCTGCAGGACATCTGGCTGCCACCACACTTCACTGCTCACCTAACACCACACTGCTGTCGAGGGCAAAGAAAACGTGGAAACTGCTTCTTCACTGACTACAAATCTGTGTAAGCTCCTGCCGCGAACATGCAATGAGCTCTGCGAGGACAGACACGGGCGTTTACTCCTTCCTACACGATTCAGTTGATCTCATCTCTACATCCCCTTCCCAGGTCAGTACATCTCTATGTAAATCCCATGCTAAAATTTTATCTACAGAAAGCATATATTATATGTGCGCTGGCTGGCTCGTGGAAGATCTGAAATTAAATTTCATGAAACCTACGGGTTTTTATATAGGTTCAGACACTAAGAAATAAAATAGAAACAGAAGAGTTCTGGCCAACTTCTGTCAGCCTATAGACTTATTAGGTATCCCAGTCCAAGGAACCCAGGAATGTAAGTATTCCTGTCCAAAAATATCCTGTTAAGACTATTTTATTTTAATCACAGCTTCGCTAAAAAATACACAGTTCTCTTACACCACCCAGTCTTCTCTCCTCGTTACGATGAAAGCCCATCTTTCACGTTTTTTATTACAACCATCTTGAAGACAGACATGCCAACATCCGAGCGTATTGTAAAGATCTGAAATCCACGCCACGTGGATCCATGACGGCTTAGGTTCCACACGTCTACAACCCAACGGGGCTGCTGGGCAGCTCGATTTAAACTAGTTGTATTTTAAACGGAGCAGGTTAAGACGTGACAGGTTTCTTCGGAGAGTATTTGAGGCAGTGCTTGGGCTGTGAACTGCGGGGCCGCAGTGACCGGGCTGCAATATGAGCTGCTCGTGAACGTATTAATTAACTCCTTTATTCGGGGATCAATCGACACCAGCATTAGTTTTATTGACTTTATAATTAGCAGTATCTTAGTTTTGCTAGAATAAAGCCGTTTGAACCAACATGAAATCTATCATTTCCAGCCCGTGATGAGCTGATTTTGCACCATTCAGCCCTCTCCGGGAGGGCTCCTTCGTGGCTGGGAAGGACACCCTGCCCCTGCCCGCCCCGCGGGGACCGCGGCGCCGACGCTTCTCACCGCCGCGACGGGGCCCGGAGGAGCCGTTCCCGGCGGAGAGGCCCGGAGGCCACCGCTTCCCCGGCAAGGGGCCCGGCGAGGGCTGCGGGGAGCCGGGGCGGCCCCGCTGGCGGGGCGCGGGGGGGAGAGGAGGGACTGCGCCGAGGAGGGGCCCTTCCCGCTGACTGTGCCCGGCCTCCGCGGCTGGGCGCGGCGGGCACCGTGGCGGGTGCCTTCCCCTCACAAGAGTCACTATGGCAGGCGCCTTTCCTTGGCAGGGGCACCCATGGCGGGCGCCTTCCCCTCATAGAGACCCCATAGCGGGCGCAGTGCCCTCACAGGGACCTCCCTGGTGGGCTAAACCGCCATGGCGGGCGCCTTCCCCTCACAGGGACCCCCATGGCAGGCTTCTTCCCCGGGGAACGGGCTCTCCCCGGGACCGGGGGGCGAGGAGGGAGGCGGCGAGAGGTGCGAAATTTGCACAAATTGCCCCTGTTCCTTCCCTGGAAAACATTTCGAGCCGTGGCGCTTTCCTCGATTTTATTACCTGAGGGAACTTGACAGAACTTGTAAAGACACAATTGCCTTGTAAATTCACCGGCCCAGGGCTGGGTGTTTTCCTCAAAAGAAAGCCAAATCAAAACGCCGCGTTTTGGTTTTGGTTTGTTTTTAAAGCCGAAACTCGGGGAAACCGCTCGAAAGTGGCAACAAAAGATGCGCGGAGCTTCCTGGTCGTGCTGGGCGCTATCGGCTTGTCGCGATATCTACGGAGCAGAGAGAAACGTGCGAGCTCGACAGAAGGCGTCAACACAGGAAAGAAAGAATATCACCGATGATTTAATATTAACAGTAACCAGAGGTGAAACCGTCCACTGAAACGTTACCCCTTCCAGTCAATAGGTCGCAAAGTGTCTTAAATTCATTACTTGGCACTTATTGAGTATTCGTGACGTCGAGAATGGATTTAAAACAAACAAACAAAAAAGGTGAAGCAAACCTGAGTGGAACAAAATATATTGTACTGACAACAAACGCAATGAAATAACAACATCTCTTTTTTTTCCCCCCTTTCTTTCTTCCCCCCCCCC
>VYZX01025705.1:0-13874 GCA_013401335.1 Brachypteracias leptosomus
GCCCTAAACGGAGACAGTGCCCAACAACCAAAAAGTCTGACCAAGTTCACAATTCTTAGTAAAGAATACTACCAGGTGTGCCCAACTTCTGAGAAGTTTATATGAGCCAAAAATGCATTACCAACATGTGCCACTGGTTGTCTTATTTTAAATAACCATCGTGATCATGTGGGTACAAGTGATGCTAGTCATGAAATTAGATGCATTCTTTAGCAAAATAAAAAGATTTTAAGAATAATAGAATGTATATATTATACACAATATTAGCTCTCTGATGTTAAAGTGGTAGAAATGCAACAAATATGCGTACAGTAATATAATGTTTACATTATCTGTTCCAATTTATTACACTGCAGTGTAACTGACTACAAATGCCGCTAGTCTAAGTATATTAAGGTATTTAGTCGATATGAACAGAACATCACGGCCTCATTTATTGACTTTAATAAGCTAGCACCAAAATATTTAATACTTTAATATACTTACTTCAACATACACATCTGTCATTTCTAAAAATTCTTTTTTAAAAAAAACATTATTAAAGTGTGCTAAAAGCTGATAATACTTATCTGGTCTCCAATTGGTAATTTTGGACAAATTTCATTCAAGCAGGCATAAGTAGAGGGGCTTTTGTTCACTTGCCAAAAATTCTGCCAAGAAACACTGGGAAGCCCAGACAGCTCTTCCCCTCTTACAGCCTGGTTGATAGGTATAAAATGCTGAATTTTTATAATGTCCTTTGGGTTCAATATTAAAGCTGTTTTCTCAGTAGATTGATTCTTGATGATTTGTTATGCCAGTAGCTTACAAAACCAAACAGCTTTGGAAAAATACAGTTAAAGCTTCAATGAACAAGGCAGAGATTTTGCAAGGATAAGTTTGTATTTCACACTGTGTAGAAGTCCAAACCCAAGAATGCCTATGTTCATTTTTCACACTACATTGAAGGCATCTTTTGTACAAAATCTAGTATAACTGTTTTGTTGGTTTTTTTTTTTTTTTTAAATTAAGTGTGAATCCTATTTTTTTCTAAAGCACAATGAGATCTGGGTTGTTGGAGTTTTTTTTTGAAAGTGAGTTGTGCTTATTCTCCATCAAACTCAGCTACTGGAAAAACTTAAATACGGCCTCAACTATACTGGTGATTTTTCAAGGATAACTATGGCACTTTTAACAGACAAAACACAGCTGCCCATATACCCAGTCTGCCTGATTCACTGCTACAGAACTGTAAAGCAGTGACTTCCTCTCCTTGAGGAAAAGAATTCTATTGTTTGATGATAAATATTATTTCACTCAGTTTTTTAAAACCCTATTTGATTAAACACTGAGTAGGACAGAGTGTTATTAATATGGAACACTAATCTACACAATGATCTTTTGCTTTAACATTACACCAGAAACACATGTTAAATATTTACCTAGCCAGTATCACACAGAAATCTGGCATAATAGAAACTGAATGAAGAGCAGCTGGCAGAATCTAGAGATACACTAGACTGTCAACTCCACTCCCAGTAACTGCCTCCTTCACTTTTGAGCACTCATGGGTTTACCCACTCAATCACTCTGCCCTCCATGATAATAATTAGCACACTATCTTTTTTTTATTCAAGAAAAGAAAGTAACAACAGACACAATCTGGTATTTCCCAGCACATCCTCCTTCAGGACTGAATTACTGACGTAAACGCAGGCTTACTACTCCAGCTCCACAGGGACAATTCCCTGATTTGGCCCAGATTTTTAACAGGAAAGACCCATCGCCTCCAGAGTTAAAATAGTAGCAACAAACATATATGCAGATGAAAAGAGAGATGCATTTAAATGAACATTTTTATAAAAAATTGGAACTCCTATATGCAATTTTGGGAACGTCCATGAAAGCTACGTATTTTGGTGGCTCAGTATTAAAACGCTGAACTGGAAGACCTGATATAAAAATAAAAGATTTCCTATGAAGTATTATTCATTCTTCATTCTATAGAGCAATACTCTCCTTATTAGCAATATTCTTACAAGATAATTGTGGCACAATCATCCCAAGTTTAATTCCCAAGTGGAGTACCAAGAACTAAGATATAGAGATATATGTAGTAAAAAAAGTTAATTTCAAAATACAAGAACAGTATAAAAACCTCTTGTAGTATTGTAGTAGAAATTTCTGTACCACAGTATATTTTCAATGGCACAAAAAAGCACAGCTAAATATTTCCTACACTTCAAAACAAATTACAAGATCTTCTTTTAGGGTAATTCTGATATGCAAGTATATGAACCATAAACAGGTTGATATGCATGAAATTTTCAGGGGAAAAAAAGTTATTTTTAGGTTTCTGTGCTCCTATGTATATTGATGACTTGAAATTATAGACTTGAGATTTTTCAGAGTAGATTTTGCTCATAAATGATCATAAGAAATTTCTGACACTATTACTAGAGACTTAAGAGTTCTTAGCTGCTACAAACCAAGTGTGAAGCATTTGGAACCACACAGATTTTGGACTTCAGGACTATCAGGATCCTTTTGCTGTATACTCTGATTTTTCCAACTACTTCCCAGTAGTTTACCAGCTTACTTTTTTTTTTTTTTTCCTTTGTAAGGAAAAAAGAAGAAAGTCCTTGATTTCTTATCTCACAATCCTAAGTGAGCTTTTAAATTTTGCTACATGATTTCTGTAAGGATAAGAAGGATAAGAACAGCAAGCACGCTTTATTCCTCCCTACTTTCAACAGACTGATCAAATCACTAATCTAGTATCTATATCAGGTTCAGAGATTATTTTTTCCTCCCAGTCCCTTAAATGAATGACATGTGCAAAACCCCTCCACCAGTCTATAGGCAATTCTGCATCGTGTACAAACCTGTACATTTATTTTACTTTTATAGTACACATTTTCCTCTAGTTATACTAGTTATGTCATATGGAAAGCTCTCAAATATAACACATTACAGCTAACAGCAGAGAGTGATTTGCTTCACATCACTATGCAAACAGACTCTATTAATAAAAAAGCAAAAAACAACATCTCCCAACCCACCAAAACACAGAAATTTTTATATTCAAACCCAGTTCTTCACTGATTTAAAAACATGAAGAGTATTAAGTATTACAGTGGAACACATGGAACATCTCAGCTGAAAGACACCTTTCGAACAATTAAGACAATTCTCCTCTTACGAAGCATGGGCACAGGACCAGAAAAAAGTGCTTCGATGAACACATGAACTGGTTGCTAATAAGGATTTTAGGGAGCAATAAAAGGACAGAGGAAAGCTCTGCTGGAGGATGAATGGGAACTGACCTGAGGTAGGTCCAAACCCAACAATAATACTAAGCAGAAAAAGGATATGCACTTTTACTCAGCTGAATCGGCCCACCTCTTTATACCCATCCACCCAGTACCCTTTTGACCTTAGTTCTCATATTTATTTTCAGTGCTTTGCAACTCATCACCACCACATCTCACTCTGAAGCAGAGGATCTCTGCCTCTGAACAGAAAGGAAGGCATTATGATAAATGGCTTCATACAGCAATATTAAAACAGTAGCAAAAACAGATCAGGTAGGAGGAAATGGGAGGTAGATGTGATGCCCCATTAGAAATCACATTTACTTCAAATAAGATTAGATTAGACTCTCAAGTGAATAAAAATATTTCATACTTTCATCTTAGTTTTTAGATTATATTCATTTCAGTAGTGCAAAAGCAACCTTGGATTTTCCTAACAGTTACACAAATCTAACCCATTATCTAAAACACAAGTTGGGTGATGCTTTGTTTTTACTGCCAGTAAAACACAATTATGTAGCTGCAGATTTGTGCATGAGTTCGAGGCTTCCACAGCCTTATCAGTGCCCTGCACTCATATCAGGAATAGAGCAAACACGCTACTGTCTAACACAAATATTATTCAGAGCACAGAGAAGGTGGGTCATTTTTACTGAGCCAGTTTTCCTAACTGCAACAGATAAACAAGAGTTAATGAATGGTGAAGAACAAAGGCTTGCCTAATACCAAGGGCGATTCTTCATTATCTGCAAAAGCACAAAATGTTTTCCTACTGTTCTCTCAGCTTTCCCTGTCATTTAATGAAGAATACCATTTAAGAATAGGAGTTATCACAAATGAAGAAAACAAACAAAAAAGCCAAGAAAGAGCAAGATACAAGGAAAAGCCATGAGCTAGGATGGCATCATACAGTCTTTCCAGAAACATCTACAGCAACTCTACACCAACAGTTGCTCATTATCCAACCTTGCTTAGATGCCAACTACCACAAATGATGTTAGTCCCTCGTGCACGCAAGCAATCTCACCCTGTTTCAGTGCTTCTAAATTAGGTGAAAGGGAAACTCAAGAGGAAACACCTACCAACCAAAATAAGAATTCAGCAGCTACCTGTGTCATCATCCTCTACTCATCCAAACTTCTGATCTGCCCATGCATCAAGCCAAGGCACAGGGATGCATTAGGAAACGAATCTGAAGTTTTCCTCCTGCCTCAGAAGCAGCTGCTGTGTTTTAATGCTGTGATTATTTTTCTTGTAAAATGATACATCAATGACTACTATTGTTACAATTGGCATATGTTTGCATGAAATGCATCTCTAATACTTAAATTATTTTCTTCTTCCTAAAACTTCAGAACTATTAAGATAATCTTAGATGAAAATTTCAGTTCAAGGGGAAATGTTTATAGTTCAGTAATAAAAAAAAGTGGTTTATAAACAGAAACCAGAGGCTTTATTACACAACTCCAATGGTCTATGCCAAAGCCAACATCATCAGCACAGAACATGCTTCACAAAATTACTAAGCTTACTAAATTTCATTATAGGATTCATTTAATGACTATTAACCAACCCTTAGAGTAAAAGAAAGAACTCTTTTATTATTGTAGCTCTGTAAAGTTATCTCTGCTTCATTAATGTATTTTTCTATAGGTTTTCTGTTTATTTGTCTAGAAATAAGATTCTAGCTAAGTCATATTAAAGAAAAATCCAAGAAGAATCTTCTGGAGGATTCATTTCCCAACGGGCAATACCATGATGTATAACAGTAACAACCACTATATAAAAATTGTTTTAGACTACAACTTCAAAGCTTCCTGAACTTGTCCAAGGACCACCATTACAGGTGTGCAGCTGGGAATGTGTCCTAAATCTGACAGTGGGAACTGTTAAAGAGAGGGGTTCACCTGTATTGCTGCCACTCTCTGGACTTCAGTGTTTAACTTACATCCTGAAAGCATCTGTGTGAAACTGAATATTGCAAACTGAAGAGCTTGTGTTTATAGACTTAAATCATTGTTTTGATAACAGATGGTTGGTTCAGACTCTTTTAAATTCTCATTTTAATGTGCTCCAACCAATAGGCCAGTTTATAAATAGGGGACCATACTCCTGTTTTTGATTACAGAAAACTATGACTGAGCTGCTACATGCTGAACTTCACGATGGAAATATATTTCGACCTCACTTCCCTGCCAGTCCCCTTGAGGGATTCTGGAGAAGGAACAGACAGACATCGGTGAAACTCAAGAGAGCCTGCAATGCAAGTCACAAGACTATCACGGTTGGAACCACTTCCAGTAGCAAAATTCCAGGCACTTCACTACCTTTATTAGCGAGTATCCTGCTGCTGGCTGCAGACTTTCAAAGACACAAGTGGCTGTTCAGAGATTCTTTGAATTGCTCTGTTGAAACAGGGCTACTTTTTAAATCAGCCTTTAAAGAACAACTCAAAAAGACAATATGATCTTCATCTCAAAGATAAGCAACCTGAAGGCAAACACAAAGGATTTCCTTACTTACGAGGCTCTAAACAAGATTACATAAAAAAGGTTTGGTCATCTGATTAAAAATAGGAATCTTAGCCTTTACCCCCACATTACTTAAGAGCACTTTCACGTGCAGGAATTGTTTCCAAAAAATGAAGCCATGTATTCTAGGTAAAGTCTGATACAAGACTTAGTGAGATAAAATTCATGTGAAATAACAGCATTATAGAATCTTCAGGTTTTTTATCATTTAGCACTTTCAACTGACACCTTTCAATTTTCATTTTTCCTGAACTATGTTTTCTACAGGAGCATTCAAGAATGTTATAAACTTACCATCAGAAGGAATTAAAGAGCATTGGACAAGGCTGCTTTTCTATCCAATCTCTTTCACAAAAGATTTTGGTTGTACAAAACAAGTAAACATTTTCGTATTCGGTGAGCAAAGTAAGTCTGTTGTAGTTCAAGCAAGATTAGCTTCAAAAATTATTAGAAAGACTGATGATCCAGATAATTTTCTAAAAAACAAGGAAAGCTGAGGTTTCCATTAACCTCCCCAAAATATAAAAGAATGGAAGTGCTAACATTAGCGTATAGCCCCTTGTACACACACTGCCTCAAGCCAAGAATACCAGCTTATATTTGGCAAACTGAAGTGACCTATAGCCTTTCTTACTAATATCAAAGAACTCACAAGATATTCTTCACTCACAATTGTTTAGTACTACTCATTTAGTGACACCACACAACATGCATCTCTAGAGTCTATTACACAAATCATGAAAAAAAATTCACACTAAACCCCGTACAACAGTTTCTTATGCAAAAGATCCCCAGTACATGTCAAACAGCTTTATCCTCTTGCTAAGCAAAGAATTAAATGCCATACATTTCTAATTTGAGACCTACTTCATTTAATATTCTTATTGAAGAAGGAAAAAGTTAAAAGGCCACTGTAGTTTGTAAAGAATATCCACAAAGCATCTGGAATATAACTATTTTTAAAGAGATATTAATTTTCAACCATTTATGCTAGTATTTCAGAAATGGTATTTTTCACTGAAGTAGATGAAAGTTCTACATACCTCAAAGCCAAGTCTATCTTTCTCTTTCCAAAAACAGAAATGTGTAACCTTCTTATCCCAAAATTCATCTGGCTTTACTACACAAACAAGTGACACCTCAGCTGGAACAACGTTCTGTAAAACAAATGAAAAAATAAGTAAAACAGTCAAGATTTTAATTCATTTACCACAGAACTGAATTCCACTTATATGTAATCATCTATTCAAGAACTTAAAATTTACAGGCAGAAATTAAACTAAGCCTGCTGCATCTATGTCACATGTTGGCTCCATCCTGCT
This sequence comes from Brachypteracias leptosomus, assembly GCA_013401335.1. Taxonomy (NCBI): domain Eukaryota; kingdom Metazoa; phylum Chordata; class Aves; order Coraciiformes; family Brachypteraciidae; genus Brachypteracias; species Brachypteracias leptosomus. The sequence goes on from VYZX01025705.1 coordinate 7,147, forward strand.
TTGTAGGTGATTGCACTAAATTTCATTGCAAAAGTATGTCAGAGCTGAAAAAAAACCTAACGTTTTTACTCTGTCCTGAGCCATAACCATTAGTTCATGCTACATCAATATTGGCTAGACTTAATTTTACCTTTTTTTAAAAAAAATGCTGTAAACAAAGCTTTCTACCAATGTCATTTACTATGTAGAATGAAACAGTAACCCAAAAGTTAGAAAGGAATTGTATACTTTGTTATTAAATCACATCAGGATTATATCGCATACTTCTCTAGAACATTTTGCTTAGATTAGAATGAAAGGGCTTAATATTAATATTTCAGCATAATAATTCATAAAAGTATTACCAGCAAAACATCACTCAGCCTAAATCAGTAATTTCATCTACCAATTTAATTTTATTTTGCCACATTGAATGTAGATCAAGGAACAGACTCTTGATTACTCCAAAGTAATCAGCTATAGCAATAAGCAACTTAGATAACCACAGTGCTGACCAAGGTGACATAAACCATGGGATTTCTCTCCAAATACTTCATTTTGTTTATAAAAATATAATTCTGAAAAAGTTAAATACACTCAACTCAGAAATCATAGCACTGGAGGGAAAAAAAATAGATTATATATATTCCATGCATCTTTCATGAATATGCACAATTTAAAAGCAGACAATATTTTTAATATGGAAGTGTGTTTGACGACCAACCACTACATCTGAGCGCCACATGCCCATACAGACAGAAATCTCAAATGGTCTGCACAAGTAATTTGTTTATACAGGAAAATATTCTTTTATTGCTTCCTTCTCAAATTAAAGCTACAGACGTGCAACTCATGTTTCTGCAGCTTTCACACTGGCAGGAGGTGTGCTACAGAAAGCCAGAGAAATCTGAGCATGAGCAAGTAGCTACCTTCCCTGCTCGCTGAAGTTCCCACTAAATGTTGCAACTGCACGTTAGCTGAAGTGAGAGCTCTGTCAAGATCATAATCAGAATACAGGGGATGCAATTACTACAACCCTAAGGAGTGTCATCTTAGTCAGGAATAGGTGAAAGACACCTTGAAACAAACTTAAAAACCCAGGAGCAATGAGCCAGCAGGACAACAAAATGAGAATTATTAATATTTGACACACTTTCTGAGGCTTCATCTAAGCCTGAGAGAAAAATTCCTCTGATAAAGAGAAATCATCTGAGCATTAAGAAAGGCTGTAGTTCAAGTTCTCTAATCTGGAGTGCTGTACCTTGCATTTTCTTTTGACTACTGAGGCCAGAAAACAACCCATACTGTTTAGCAGAAGTAAGATTTTATTATAACCCCCCACTTCTGAAAAGCTAAAATAATAAATTGTTATGAATTTCAATTGGGAATTGGCACTTTTTTCTTCTGCCCATGGCTGACCATACCAGAAGCATACTTCTGGTTTGTGTGGGGTTTTCTTAACTAAAATTCTATTTTAGAAAAAGGTTTACGATTGCGTGTTCTCAGCATGTAACGAATTTGTCCCTCACTTGAGGAAGGTGTATCATCTGCTTTTCAGATTGTTTCGTCCTGCACAGAACTCTGCCACAGAACCACATTTTGCAATTTTAAGAGGCTGTAAATTGTCCATTTCTCAAGAAATTACAGCCTCTAAAATAACACAGCTATTAGGTTTATATCTATAAAACTAATCAGACAACTATGAATGCACAACAATTTCTTTACCTGTAGCATTAACACAACCGTCTTTACCACGTTCCATTGAGATTTTCTGCCATCCACTATCACAGTAAATCCTCTAGCTTTACACTTCTCACTGAAAGAAGAAAATCACTTAGAAAAAAATAAAATTTATGAACAAGTATCACATCACAATGACTTCAGATTTCAATTCTATGCAACTAGATAGGTTTATTTACAGAAATACTGTCTTATAAACTTTAAGTTTACCCATTTAGAAATAACTTTCAATTTTAATATGCATATTAGTTAATATTTCAAATTACGATATTTCAGTCACACAGAAGTGCATTTCTTAACACAAGCATTTATTTAAACTTTAGCAATTCTGCAAAGGTTTCATAACCATAAACTTCACCAAATCCTCAGAAAGAAGAGGTCAGTTTTCAGTTTTGTAAGGAAGACAAAGGAATGCCAGTTTTCACAAGGTTACTTGTGAATTGGCACAGATTTGAGGATACAGCTACACATCACTTGATGGATGTCCAAGCAAGAAACCATCTAAACATGTTTATATTTCTTTCCTGAACAAATGAAATAGAAATTGCAGTGCACAAAAGGCCTCTATAAGGACAAAGACTGTGCATATGGATCTACAGGAAAGAATATTATAGACTGACATAATCTTTTTTTCTTTGAATAAAGTTTGAGCCTTTGTCTACTACAAAAAAAAAAAACCTGCTAAAAAAAACAACCAACCTGCTGTTAGCTGCAAAGCCAAAAATTCAAAGGTACTTCTGCTCAAGTATCAGATGAGAGAAAAATACTGAAAACTTTCCTCACACTGTGCATTACCACAAAGACCTCTCCAGCTTATTTCTACTCAAAAGCTGGCAACAAGGTGCTCCCAACAGCTGGGCAGTGTTCAATGGTGGCAGCAACCTCTGGGTATGACCAGCAGCTGGAAAGCATCACCTCCTGACAACCAGCACAGGAGCAGCCAGAAGAGGACATGGAATTAAGCCCATAATTTTAGCGTTGGTTACCACATTAGATATCATGACTCAGGTTGAAATTTTTGCAACCAGCAAGTAACTGACAAACATGACATTTACACAAGGTAGAAAAGCATCATGTAACCTTTAGCACCCAAATCTGCATTTACAAAATAAAGCCATTTCTGTGATCTCCAAAGCTTACAAAAAACAATGGAACAGTAAGCATGATGTTTCACATCAATAAATTTAACTGTTTCTCATGTTTAAGCTGAACTTCATTAGTATCGGTGGAATACAAATTTATGTCGGAATTTAAGGGGGGGGGGGGGGGAAGTGCCTTACTAGTCTATTTAGGAAGAAACCATTACCAAGTTGGCTGCCAATCCATATATGCTTTTGGTTTCAAGGAACTTCTAAGATCACAGACATGATTTTTCTGGAAGCACTCTGGGAATTCAGACTTTATGCACACAATGTGTAAACAGAATGAGCTCGAAAGGCACACTACCACTACTTTTAAGAACATGATGAACAGTGTTAGCTTCAGACATGGCTTCCTTAGGCTCACTGGAATTTAGCAGTATCAGCATCTGCTCTGCTCTACTACTAAACCTATTAAAAAAAAAACCACCCAAACAACCAACCATATTCAAAGGTGAGATACCACTCCTGAAAAGTTCAGTCAACACAAACAAATGTTTGTATCAAAGTTAAAATAAAAAATAATAATAAAAAAACCACACATGGTGATTTGAGCCACAATACAGAGAATATAGCAAAAGATAGCATGCACAGACACTAGGATAACATTTCCACTTGTATTTTTCCTGAATTCTGAAGGGGTCTCTCCAGAACCTAAGAATGTTAAATAGCATCAAAGAAAGGCATAATAGACTTAAACACTAAGAATAAGCTGACTGCAGTTTTAGAAAAGCTTTACACACAAACACAGTTCCCCCCCTACAGACCCCAGAGAAATTTCAATGATGACATGACAAATAGTTATGCCTCTTAAATTTTGGACAGAGCTTTCAAAACAGTTGTAATTACAACAAGTGTCACGCACAACTGAATTAAAAGTCAAAACATATTAGATTACCTTACACATAGAACTTGCAGAAAAAAAGGTAACAGTAACATTTCTTGGACAGTTATCTGGGATTGGGACAACATCCCTCCCCACAATCCTCCTTTTTTCAAACACTGTTTAGCAAGTCTTTCCAGAACAAAACAGGCAAGTGCTTATGCCAAAAAGCCCGTGTTTCCCACCAAAAAATAACATGCAAGAAAAAGTCAATGATTTTTCCATACTGCCACCATAAAAGAGAGGTCATTTTTTCCACAACTGACAAACAGAACATTAGATGTGGGAACACTGAATCTTGCTTTCAAGCAGATTTTCCAGTTTGCACAGAGTACAAAGAGTACTTTGGTTGAATTTTCAGACAGTTATTTTTACACTAATATATGTAAAAACATACACTAGGATGAGACTGTGGAATAATTAATGCTTGCTAGAACAACAATGCCTGCATCTGTTCCATAAATACAGCCAAGTCTCTAAGTCAATGAGATGCCTTGCGTGGATGACCCTTTGGGATTTTCATGACTTCACAGAAGACAACAAGCTGTCTGAAAAACCCTAAAACTTCCATAACTAAAATGTTTGCAATATACTCATATACCTATTGATGTTTTTACTTGTAAGCAACCTAAATTATATTCTCTAATTCTGAAATTTTTTTAGAGACTTAACTAAAAAAAAAAAAAATTAAAAATCCATATAACTTCATTGTGTTTTGGAAACATTTAAAGATAAAGCAAAGTACATTAAACAGTCTGCAGTTATGCTATTGTTCCTGTTTCTAGAAGAGGAATTTAAAAGAGATACAAAAGCCAGCATCAATTTGAGAGGCTTCTTTCCTTTTTAAATCAGTGGCACAACAGAACAAAACAAAGCTATCATAAAGATAAATCTCTGGATCTTAAGAAAAAATGTAGTTAACTAAGCTGGGACCAAGAACTGACACTAAGTTTGTGAGGTTACACACACAGAATTTAATCAATGATTTTACATCAAGGTCTGGATGATATTCAAGTGATCATTCATCACTTTTAAGCAGTATCTTAACTTTAAACATTTGAGTTGCTCACCAGCTTCAGTAACATTTCCTATTTTTTTAGACTAAGTGTAGACTTCAGCACTGCAAGCTATAAAGATTAGGCATACAGCAAAGAAAGAGGAGGAAGCTTTTTTACTTTGGGCAATGCCACCTTTCATTAGAATAGCTCATTAATTTACATAGTAATTTAAGTGTACTGTCATTTAAAAGAAATTATCAAAGATATTCCAAGAAAGGAGTGAGGAAATACATAAGAGGAAAAAAAACCCAGAAGCAGATATACAGAATAAAAGGACATATACAAGCCCTAGTAGAGATCCCTTAATTTATTGGGATGTATGTTTCTAATTCAGTCTGATAAGATCACATTTTAAACAAGTATTTAAGTAAAGTTCATTTAGTACTGAAAGGCAAACCAATAAAAAGATCCCTCCCACCACTAGAAACAAAGGCAGCCCTGAACAGAATGCCTTTGAAATCACCTTGGGATACTTAGAAGGTAGTCCAGTGTGACACTCAGCTCATCCATACTTGTCTGTTCAAGGCATAATGGAATTGTCAGAATGAGGCCACTTCTTCTGTCCTTCCCTCCTATTTTGGGGGGAAAAAGTCATTAGAAAGGTAATGTGATGGTTTCAAGGTAAATGAAATACTTCGTAGTTACATGGTCTCAAAATACATCATAAAAGTAATCTTTAAAATTGCTGTGAAAATCACTACTGACATTTCACCCCTCACTTCTGAGTATTCATACACCACATTGATACTCAAGGCATCACCAAGGCTCCAGAGCAGAGACCACATCCATAGCTGTCTTTCATCTAGCACTTTCAATGTAAACACCACAAGTCAAGTTTTCCAGAAGCATTATTCATATCTAGATTACATTGTTAAAAACTCCTTAGAGCTTCTACCAGCCTCTCAGAAACCTGGTAGGCTTCCAAGGTGAGTATGTTCCCAGGAGCTTCAACTGGCACACACCACCTCCTATAAACATCAACTATACAAAGGAGAATCTTACACCACATAGGCTGCCCATGGCACATACCCTAAATTGGTAGTTCATTCAAACACACATGATTTCCAGAACTACTTACAAACACATAACAGTCACCTCATAATTAAGACAAATATTTCAAACGAGTTGCTTTAATCTTTGTATGAGTTTTCAAACCCTTCTGGTAAAAGCTACACAAACAGTATCACAACAAAATTACTGAAAGAGCTGGCCTCACACGTGTCCATTATGAGATCCAATAAGATCAAGTCTTAGGTGATGTTGATGTGCTGCATTTAAGCAGACTGTTCTACAGCTGTTTGGATCATTTTTTACTATGTAGACTCTCAAGAAAGTACCTTGAATGGTACATTTAAAACAAAAACAAAACCCAGAAAGAATCTTTTAAGAAAGCTGAAATTCTCTCTTCTTTCTTCTAAAAGATTGACTTTTGAGTCACACAGGTATGAACCAGTTAAAAAAAAAAAAAAAAAGATTTGGACTAGGTTCTTACTCATAGCTTAAATTGGAAATGAAGCCAAATGCACTGAATATAAGATCATATGAAAAAGAAATACTGACACAGCTCCCTGAAAGGGTCAATCAGCAAGTGCTGTGAAGTGAAAGAAATCAGGTGTGCAGCTGATTCTTCTATTATCACCACATCTCCAAGTACAGGGGCATCTCTGGTGATCTTTTGAAAGCAGAAGGCCTTCAGATCAAAACACTTGCCCCACAAATGGCTGTTAACTCATGCAAGGATTAAGTAAAAGTGGCAAAGGCAGCTGTGACGCATCTTTCCACTTAATCTGGAGCAAGTCATCTAGTTCATGTATTCACCATTTTGAGCAAACCATCTTACCTATTTTATTTCTCTCTGCTCTTGAATCTTTTAATGTCTATAACTAGCAAAAATAAGAGAGATCTTCATTTCAAAACCCAACCAAATAT
>VYZX01025705.1:36944-104080 GCA_013401335.1 Brachypteracias leptosomus
GCCCCCGGGGACGGGGGCGGCTCCGCCCCCTCCCCCGTCGGCAAGGAAACAGCGAGCGCCGGGCGCTACCGAGCCCACCTCCGCTCCGCTGACTTCGCCTCAGCGGCCCCCAGCCTGCGGGGCTCGGAGCCGCGGCAGCGCCTGCCTCCCCCGCGGAGCCGCCGCAGCGGCCGTGCGGGACCCGCTCCGGCCGAAAGACGGCACCACGGGGCCCCGCCCGCCTGGAGACAATGCGCCGGTGCCTCCCCGCTAGGGGGTGCCGCGCCCCGCAGGCCCCGGCCCCGCATGGGCCCCTTCCCGCCGCTGCGGCCTCCCGCCAGTGGCTGAGGGGCCGTGGTAAATACCCGGCCTAGCGCGGGCGGGAATCTGATTGAGTATGGACTTTCTAGCACTAGGAGTCCTGTTACAGTAACAGGAGTCGTGCTTTACATGTGAAGATAGGTGTGCGTGAGCGGGTGTCAGCTTGATCACAGGTGAAGACTAATCGTTGATGGTGCCTCGGGCAGATACCGGCTTCTGCCTGCGGCCCTAAATCGCAACGCTAAGGCGTGTTTTGTTTCCCCCAGATCGTAGCTAACAACCTGTCATCTGTCCAGGCTCCTGGACAAACATCCTGAAACTCTGTCACGGCATGACTAAAATAATACAAGCAAAAATGTGCAAAGAAATGCAGTGAAGAAAGCCAGCCAGGACACTTGTCCTGCTTTCAGTCTAGCTGCCCTAGGTCAAGTTGCCATCAGTCTGAAATCTGCTGAACACGTCATTTTTAGGCTACATAATGACTTTTTTTAAAAAAATTGGCTTCTATGGACTTTATCATAACAGCAATTTTGCCCTTGTTACTTGCAGAGCAATTGAATATCATTTACTGCATCTCATTCCAGATATGAAAACTCTCACATAGGCTTCAACTGCTTGGTTTCTCCCCTTAGAATAGTTTGCAAAACCACTGTTTGCCCTGTTTTCTGGTGGCTGCCAGTCAACATCTGCTGTAGCAATCACACTCAGCGTCACCATTGGAGCACGCCTGTGGTACTGACCTCATCCCTGGCCTCTGTTGACTCAGGAAGCTGTCTCTTTCACAGCAGCTCAACCCATTGGACATGCAAGAGTTAAAGATAAAGAATTGTTATTAAAATTTTCAGAGGAGACCTATCAGCCAAGGCCTGTCAGCCCTGAAAACATACCTTCTCTGTCAGGTTTTCCTTTCCTGGAAGATGACTTAAAACAGCAGCAGCAAAAGAAGAGGAAGAGCAAATAAAACTTCCCTAACAATCTGTAGAGATAGAGATAAGTGTTCTTCATCAGCTTCCCACCAAAAGTAATTGCTGTAAAGAACCACATATATTTTGAACTTTATTAAAAGAGAAAAATTTTAACATTTTAAGTGTGTGCACTAATGACTTAAGAATGCACCAGATACAACTTTGAGGTCACTTTTCTACATTTATGCATATTTATTGCATACTTGGAGTCAGAAGGTAAAGACAGTAGACAGAAGCTTTCACTATTCATCAATATTCACTTTAGATTCCACAGGATCTGTCTTTGTAATCTCTGACTGTAGGACAAATAGTATTTCAGAGTACTAGATGAGTGATCCGATGGCCTGCAAATGTCTAGCACAAGTGAAAACTCAGTAGAAGTCACTGATACATATTTAACCTTTAAAAGCAGTAAAACTAAACAAAGGGAAAAGTACAGCTGACTGCCAACCAAGTTTTTCTTTTGTTACTTCATGCTTCTAAAAGCCTCCATAGTGCAAACATTACATTCTGTATACTGCTCCTATCGCATAACCTATACAATAAATGGAAGTATATCTATGATAAGACTGTGCACTTTTGGTGCTTTTGGTTTGTGGATCTCAAACTTTTCAGTACAGATGGACTAATTTATTCTAATAAAATTTCTCACAGTTATTGTTGAAAGAGGAGAAATTAAGGTCAAAAGGACATAAAACAAGCTTCTCCATTTTCCTGGTCCTGACTGGAATCTCTTCTCAATGACTGAAAGGCTTCTCCTCCTGCAGTGAGGAGGGGCAGAACTCTTGCAGTGGCTTCCAATGCCCTAAGACAGAGCAACCAAGTCACTCTCATTTGTACTCTAGCTGGAGCTGTGTTAGTTTGAGTACCAAGATGATGTAACAGGTTCTCTGACTTTTCTTTTCCATGTGTACTCTGCCGAATGATTTGCCAGGACAGAATTTGAGATGGTTAACTTTATTTAAGGTCATACCTGCAGTTCAGAGGTGTAGTTATTTGCCTTCGCTATGCAAACTGTCGTTAGAAAGAAATCACAGTGCATTTTTGTATGAAGGATTCATGTGATTAAAATGGGCCTTAATATATGCTGGTTTTCTCCAGCAGCCATGCCAGATTTACTGAAATATGAATAAAAGTAAATAGGCTGAAAACATCCTGAGCTTTGGGCACTGTGCTGCATGCCAGCACAACAGAGCCTTTGTTAAGAGCAGAGCAGTGCTCTCACAATACAGTTACTGCTTCCAGCTTCAGCTGCTGCACTTCCAGAAAAATCAGCCTTCAAAGGAAAACAAACCAACCCCCACACGCTTCTACAGCTCATGATGAGCTGGACAACAGCTCATCACTATGACACTGGTCCCAGGTGCTACCAGGTGTGACAGTGGCCATCTTGTGCAGCACCCCTTGGGCCCGCTACGCACCTTCACTCTTGCTCCACTTGCCACTGGGTGCAGAGAGATGCTGCTGGACACAGCCTTGCACCAGGCAGGCTGGAGACTCTCCACCTGGAGTGATTTACTCTACTGCCTTGCTTATTTGCTCCCACATCTCTGTGCAAGAGACAGACAACTGTTTTCACCTGCAGCACAAAAATGAATGTGAGTGGTTAAATTAGTGTAAGCTGGCACTACCCAGTGTAAGTCGCTGGGGATGTAACTTGCAGATCATTGCAATTCATAAATGGTATATACAGTATATAAGCAAATAACTATATGCAATGGGTTTAGTGTAGGCTGGCAGTGGTGAAATGTAAATAAAAACTGAAGAATATTTTGTATGTGGAGCTTCATGATCATAACAAGATGGTATCATTGCATTCACGGGTAAGCAGCAGAGACATCTACTTTAAAGCCTTATGTATTTGTCATATAGCCAGATTTGTGTTGGCAAAACAGTGGAAAAGTCCTTCTATGTTGATAAACATCAGGAGGTTTGGGAAGTGGAAGTGACAGAAAAATATAAGCATTCAGTGCACATTCAAAACATCAAGGAACAAACAAAAGATCTGCTACAGTACTCGGGGTGTGAACTCCCATTCACTGGCTTCTGAAGGTAGCCACATTCACCTGCTATTAGCATTAAAATTTGAAATGTCCTTTTAAACACAAATACTAGTTTTTAATCCTGAACTGAGGAGCGATTGTTTCTTCTGCAACAATTAGCAACAAAGCCTTAAATTGTGCTCTTAATAGAATCTGAAACTCGAGTCCCAAATAGGCCAAACCCGTGAGGCTGCATTTCCTGATTAGCACAAGCTGAAAGCCTGGTGCTCTGCGTAGGCAGGGCCTAGCAGGTTCTGAAGGATCTGTATTTTATTATATTCATACTTATCAAAGGGTGTATAAAACAATCTTTTAAATAGCTATCTCATGTTGACAATAATGTTGAAGTTCTTCAGTTAAATTATAAAAAAAGAGAAAGTCTTTGTTTTATCTATGTTTTATAAAGGTCTTTTCATGAGTGACATGTCTGTAATGAGAGACAGCAGTAGGAATCTTTGCAAGATTTGGAAGAAACCAGGGGTTTTTATGTCTTTTTTTTTCATATGCTTCTTAGTGCTTAGGTAGAAACAATAAAGCATACCCTGATCTCATAATATCCTTCCAAGTAGTAGATGCTGTTGGATTCTATGTCCTGCAGCAAACTCTGTAGTGACTCTTATTACTTTGCTTAATTACTTTTTATTTCCTATAAAATGTTTCATAACTTGTCCTTTCCTTCCTACTGAGGAAATTAGGTCTTTCTTGTACAAAATAAAATAAAATAGAAGCCTAAAGGCTGCACTGCCTGAGTAGCTACCTGAGAAATGTTTAATGGGAAGCAAGGCTATCTATGGTCATTATGTTGCTACCCGGGTTTCTTAAACACTTGCATGGTTTCCTCACAATTTATTTCATCTTGTGAAGGAGAAATGGTTTCTGGCTGGCAGTAGACCCTGAGCCTCCATAATCCAGGGGGAATGCCTGCCTTCCTACACAGGAAATCAGTTCATGGGGTCTGGCCTGAGTCTCATGTGCAATAACAAGGGTATGGATCTTGATCTCGTCTCTGTAGCTTCAGTCAGAAGGTACAAACCAGCAGAATAGAGATGGGTACGTCTCAGGTCACATTTGTGGCTGCAGGGGGAGGAGATGAGAACCAACTTACCTGTTGGTATGGCTTGTGCCATAACTCTGAACAGGTTTGGTGAGGTGTCTACAACATACTCCATTGCCTGATGGTTCAATCTGATCATGGATTACTGCTGTGGTGCTTGCTGAAGAAAAGGAACAACTGTACTTTCCATACTAGTTATCACATGAGGCATAACAGCTCTGAGAAAACATGGCTCTGAAATGCTAACTATAGCAGTAACAGAGAGAATGCTGATAGTGACATTTTGAATGACTCCTGTACAAAGCACCTAATGTTCTGCTGGAACCATATTTTCAGCTCCATGCTGTTTTCTTCTGTTTATACCATGAAAAGAAAGAGCAGGGATTTTTTTGATGAAAACTGATTACTTACTGTTGCCTGTAGAAGAAGCTGCATTTGGTACCACCATCATTTTTGCTTGCATTAGATTTGCATTTCATTTCCAGCTTCAGAATGAGCTATTAATAAAATATTAACAGCATAAAGGAGATTAGATGGTAATGTACGTCAGAGATCAAAAAATGGGCGTCCTGTACTGTAGCTGCTCCTATGTGCAGTCTTAGAAAAAGGGCAGACAAAGATGGCTTTATATTTTGTGTGTGCATTCCCTGGATTGGGTGATTCTGGCACAATTCTGACCAGGAGGTGTTAATGAGCATGTTCTTGGGAAAAACTTCTGTAGCTTTCTTCTTGGGGTCAGAAGAGGGATCATTTAGAAAGGAAATAAATTGAAAGGAGTTTCCCAACAGCATTTTTTTTCTGTATGTCTAAACAGCAAATCTTTCTATGCTGAAAAGGACTGGTCCGCTACAGATTTTAAATACATTCTCTGTATAGGTTCTTCTTCATATGGCTTGGATATCTAACTTTACGAACAACAGCTGACTTCCATAGTATATACTAATACTAAACACAATTATTGTTAGTGACAGTGAATTGAAAGACGATAAGAAATATGAGCTATTTTTAGAGACAAAAAGCCAGAGCTCTTCACTCTCAGAGAAAAGCCATTTTTAGGAGTAAGTGGCTGAGCTGGTTAAGATTCATCACTGTGTCTGCTAGGCTATGGTTGTCCTTAAAGCTTCCTGACTTTATAGTTTATTATGTTTATTAAGCATTTAGGAGCTTTAAATGGTAACCTTCAGTGTAGAAAAGTGCATATTTTCTAGAAATTCAGTATTACTCAGTTTTCAGTTACTCCGCATTCAGTGTTCACCCTGCATGTCAGAAATCCTCTTCAAGAAATAGAGAATGTCATGGCTAAAACCCCAGCTATTTTACCAAGGAAATGAATTACATCTGTAATTATAAAGTAAAACATTTTGGAATGTCTAGTGGTAGTTTCTCATTCTTTACCAAAGCCGTTATGTACAAACTTTACATTAATAAATTTTGAAAGAGTAGTCTCAAGTATAATTAATTGTGTTTATCCTTAACTTAAAATATTGCTGAAATCTTAGTCAGAATGGCCAGAATTTTCAAACACATCCAAAAGCCCTAGGAGCCTAATCATGGGACATGTTTCTAATCCACAGAGGTGTTTTAAAATCCCAATCATTGGTTCTCATTTTGTTGTTGTTTTGCATAATTCACAAGAAGTTTGTAAACCTCTTTCTGTATCACTGTTATGTGCAAATACCTCAAGAGTCATGAGAAATCAGGCTGCAATATTTGTCTTATTCACGGAGGTCACACACATTACAAATAGGTTGGTAAGGTCATTTAGACCACCTCAAAGTATAATTTAAATGGAGTATGAATAATACTGTCTAATCCAAAGTGCTGATAATTTTCTAGTCTGAGAAAAGGATTTTTTTGAGCCCTTTGTCTGTACAGTATTTGGTGTTATACAACAACTGAAATTTGGACGTAATTGCTCAGTACTAAATTAGGTACTTGGCACATTGTCTTCTAGTACACGAACATAATTTCAGAACAGCTCATACTGAGCGATAGGAAAAATAGGACAGAGATGAACGAAATCACACAACAATTTTTACTTAATAAGGTAATACTGAAAAGCTTTCATAAAAACAAATATTGTTGAAGAATATTATCATGCACTGTGTTATTGTAACAAAATTTTACAAACCATGAATATTTACATTCCTATATGTAAAAAAAAATATAAAACCCCTTCCCTTACAGCCTCCTAGAAAGTTTTACTTCAGCAAATTATCCTTTCTAAAGAAAAGATCATTAAAACTCTTCATATTCTTCCCATGACCCAGTGGGCAGGTTGAAACCCAATGTATTACAAATTAAACTTTCAGTGCTACAAACTGTAAGAAAACTTATCAGGTGTACACAGGAAGGGAATCTCAGCGAGCACAATCAGAGGCAGCTCAAATACATGTGTGCAATTCCACTTTTAGGGTATGGCAGGGGTAGAAAGCATTTCTGTTCTTACATTAGGGAAAACATTCAAAATTAGTCTTTTTGATTATATAAAAGCCCATTTCTTATGCTGTAACATATTGGCGACTACCTTATTCCTTCAATAGTATCTTTCTTATAATGATAATAAAGGTATTTGTCTACTTCATTTTTCAGCATTAAGAGCTAAAGTTTAATTATTTCTTAATATTAAATTGGTTTAGCTTCAGAGAGGCAGGAGTTGGGTGGACTCTTTCCAGCAGACTGGTGCAAGGTATGCGGTAGCTGACTCACAACTATCATGACAGCCTGTCCATACCTACCCATCAAACCCAGCCAGTCAACCCCTGTGGTTTGTAGATCCTTTTATGGTGAGCTATTCAAGCTGCTGTGTTTGTTCTCCGTCTCTACAGAAAAGGAACAGCTTTTTGCAACATCATACACTTGCATCTTTCAGCAAAACTGTGGTGGTTCTATTCTTTTTCAGGTTTTGCAAAATTGTGTTTTGACCTGGAAGAGTGAGCAGAATTTGCACCTAATGAAATGGACATCTGGAGCTGGGACTCCTCAAGTTCTGTGCTTCTTTAGTGAATGTATTGCTAGCTAAGAGTTTGATACTATTACTGACTTTTATTGCTTATTTCTATGCAGAATCGCATTTTAGGATTTTTTTAAATGTTTGTTTTAACAGAATCAGAAGTATATTTGGAATATCAACATATTTGAAACAACACAGATTATTTTGCTTAAGCATTTTGCGAGGACTAGTTTCACATGATTTTATGAAATAATTGGTTTTCATTCATGCTTCTCCTAAACCCTTTTTCATAACTGACTGTGGCTGTCTTTCATACTTTATCCATAAGTAAAACACATGTGTCCTCTAGTTATAATCAGCAACTGGAACCAGGCTACTGTTTGCTTTTTTATCCTAAAAGCAAATATTTTGCTTATAATATGCTGCCCTGAATTTATGAAAGCCTGTATGCTAAGAATCTGGAATAAAATAGGGGGAAAAAGCCTATAGAAAGTTAGAATTCTCAGGACTGACAAGAAACGTTTGAGTTTTCCATATCTTGACATTGCAGCAAATTGTCCTAATGAACTTTCCTGCTTAAAATTAATGAGCATACTAAGAGATGTAGTCAGAAGTAGCATGCTTTTACATCTGCCTTAGGAAAAACAGACCCCCATCTAGTTTCATTGACTTCTATACCATCAAGGCCATCTATTACCCCTTCATGGAAACGTATCCTTATGTCCATATCTGCAGTGCTAGTGCCAATTCTTCCCCTATAGCTTCTTCAACATCCTAACTAGCTCAAGTGAAGTCTTTTTCTGAACTCTTGAAGACTTGCTGGCCTGTTTAGTGGCTAGAGTTTATCACTTCAGTGATGTGCCGTAGGGGAAGTAAACAGCCTTCACAGCTTTACCTTCAGCTAACAGTAAAAACTGTTATGCATTTCTCTATTTTAGTTTCCTCCCTGCTCTAAACGTATTTTGGGTTTAGCTCAAAATTCTCTTAGTGCACCCATGCTGCTTGTTTACCCATGCCTCTGTCACCTGGAAGATGGCATGTGTTTCTCCATCCTCCCTCCTACAGGCAGGCTCTCCTCCATGGTTGGTCATTTCAGGCCAGAGTTTGATAAGCCCTCACTTCATTTGCACATGTTCCTCTTGCCACTGCCTTCACTGTGCATTTTAATTTGTGCAGCTACACAGTGAGCCAGGCTGGAAAGCTAAGATCAAAACCAGCTTCTTTCCCTCTCTGCAAAGTTGAATCAGTCAACACTTCCATCAAAGCAACAACCAATCCTACCTTGAGTTAAAAAGTAAATCCCTCCTGTTAAGTCGCACATGCCCTTACCTCTGAGTCCTCAGTCAGTCCTTTGTGCCTTTTCTGGTATCTATCCTTGACTTCACTTGTTCTCTCTTCAAACATTTTGCTCTTGTCCAACAAAGTTGATTAGCCAGGCTTTTCGAAGCTGCTGCCGTGCCATTCTTCAAGTGGGTTCCACTCGAGTGCAACCAGCAAAGTTATGGGGCTCTCCAGTATTCCAGTTCTTGAATGTGTGTCAACCTCTGACAGCATGCAGCAAGTTACACATAGTCTGTGATATTTAGTAATACAGAAGTGTTTTGAGATTAATCAGGATTTGTGAGCTGCACAGAGATTCCCCAGACAGTTATGTATGACTTCTTCCTTCATTCTTGTTACTTTTTAACCCAATGTAAGAAATTAAACCATCTTTGATAGAATGGGAAGAAAAGACTTTTCATAATTCTTGTTCTAGTCCTCCTAAGCCTCATCAGTATTATTAGTTCTTTTGTATTTATAATTCAAGGTGAGTGCTCATGTATATGAAGTTGCTTGTTTCAGTAAAGTATCTGCAGAATTAGACATATTTTTTACACTGGAGTGCAAATCTTGTAATCAGACCTGTATAGATAGACACTACCAACAAGAAGCCCTATTAATTTCAAGTATTTCTGTAGCTCCACTGACAAGACTGTGGTCTGGACTTTAGATCACCATGTAAATATACGAGTAACCATGTAAATATATGAGTGATATTAAAGGTTGAAAATCAGATTTCTAATTACCAGAAGTCTTTTAGAAGAGCACAATGAGCCTCTAGCTGCATGGAAGATGAGTCAAAATGGCAAACCTGTCTTTGGATGTCTGTGTTCTCTAAAGCAGATACTGGAGGCCAGATCCAAGTTGCTTTTAACAAAGGTTGTTACCTCTCAGAGCCAGAGTGTGCAGGATACATCCAAGATCATAACTAAAAATGTGCAGCATTTCTTTGCTTCTCACAGGGAGCAGGACACAGATACAGTTTTAAACATTTGCAGGAGCTAATCAGCAGCAAAGCAAAACAAGGCAAACAAAACCCTAAAGTCTTTCTGTTGTTGCAGTCAGTAAATAAAACATTATATTTAGGTTTAATCCATATTTTGAGTCAAAATTTTCACCACTGAATAGATTTCAAGTTTTTCCATTCTGCATATTCATTAATATCCTTATTTTTATCAGTGGCTGCCATGCATTGTTTTTCAATTACATTTTTAGGCTTCCCTGGCAGAGCATGCCTTCAAAAATCAATAACAAACTACAGTATTCTGAGTGCCACTACACAATCTTTTAAAAAAATAATCTATTTCTAATTTCAGATTTAAATGCAGAAGGAAATATTTTTCTCTTTGCTTTGGAAAAATCTCTTTAAGGCTCTCCATTTAAGGAGTCCAAAAGACATTTTCTACAGTGTGCAAAATGTTTACTGTTTGTCACAGTAAAAGGATTGTACTCGTTTAATAAAATCATATTATCATTTTTATGTATTATCTTATTAACAATAAGCACCAGCAAGAATAAATGTTTTATATATAGTCATTAGGTATAACAAGGTTACATCCAATCATAAGGAAACTAAACAACCTAATAAAAGCATATGATTATTTTTACATTATTAAATAAATAAATAAGCTCTTCTTATTAGTAATGGAAACAGGTTGCATGCAATTATTTTCCAAACAATTATAATATAGGAATAATACTTCCTTTTTTTTATTCTATTTACACATAACAAAACACAACATGCACTTGCTTGCCAATGACTTTCACATCTATTTTACTGGGGAGGAAGATTATTTCACTAGTGGATTTGAATGCTTAGCTGTCTGTAAGCTATTCCAGTGAAAATTCACTTCCTTTTTATTGATCTAGGGGTTTCCAGTTGTTCAGAAGAAGCAGGAGGCTGCAAAAATGTTAGCGCAGGAGGCTGCAAAAATGTTAGCACAGGAGGAAAGGGAAACAGCAGTTATGGTCACATTATTTATGAACTGTATAATAAAATAAGCCTGATGTTGGCTCAACTTTCATTTTAGCATCTCTCAAAAATAGCTATAAATGACAGTACTGCAGAAGCTTCATGTAGGTTTTGTTTAGTTGGGGCTTTTTTAAAGAAGAATAAAAAATAAGTAGCTTTGCAGTGGAAAAGCTGCAGTGGTGGAACCTTGTGCACAGGAGAGAGGAAGGCGAGCTAATCAGCTGCGTGTTGTATGCTCAGACCCTTGATAAAGCAGCAAAGTGATAATCCTTTCCTGTGCAGCACAGGAAGATATCACTTTCAATCTGGACCTCGATATGAGAAGTATAATGACAATTCAGAGCCTGGCGCTGATAATTAGGAAGCTAGAGGGACTGATTTATGAGGAAATGGCATTGATTAAAATTTGCATTTAGAGCACTTTCTCACAGAGGATCACAACTGCTGTCTTAGTGTTAGACCAGCATTTTCAAAAGCAAGCATTAATGGGCCGCTGTGGTCCCATGGTCTCCGGTAGTCAGCACATTGAGCAGGTGTTTAACAAAGCCAAAGCCTGCTGAACACCCTTGTGCTAAATACTCCATGAGGAAGTGGTGGGGATATAGCTGAAGCAATAGAAACATTACTTTTATTTGTGAAAACCCTCAGACAGCCACTTCCCTTTGTTTCCAGCCAGGTGCTCCTGATTTAAACAGCTCAAAGGCATAAATAAAGTGAGAGGAGTGAAGGGTCATTAGGATGTATAGACACTACTGGTGATTCAAGAAACTATGTACCTTGGAACCTCTCACATAAAACCAGAACAAAACAAGCTCTCTGCCATTACTTCCCACAAACCCTCAGCCAAAAAATATTAAATAAACTGTGACTGAATATGAATAGCATAACAACAGATGAAAGCATGCAGAAAGAAAGAAGTGGCTATTGAGAGGTTTGGGTGAAACTATAGGAAATTGCAATTCAAAGGGTAGTTGCATCAGCCACTGACTGCAGAATCGCATCCACCACTAAAGGTACATGACGCAATCAAAAAGAGGAATATTGTGGAAAGGAGAGATGCAGGTATGTGATTAGATGTAAGATATATGCACACTCTCAAAATGGGGAGTGAAGGCCACAGAGAACGTTTCATGATTTTACCCAAAACTATTGGGAAGACAAACTTATCTACAAAAAAGGATGAACTTGAGAAACACCTGAAGATCCTTAAACAAAGATGTGATTTGTGAGTCCTAATAGTGTTACCATAACACTGTGTACACTAACTAACCACCAGTAATTTTATTTATTTTTTTTTAAGGAAAAGGGGAAAAATAATTTGTTTAGGGAGCACCCAGGCTTCTGACAGATTTCTGCCGTACAATTCATGCTCCCCTGGTTTCTCCTACCCTTACTCTCCTCCCTGCACCAATAAATACCTCCAGTTCTTCCCCATGTTCCTACCCTTGTCATGCAGAGTGTTGTAGCAGAAATGTTAAGATTGGAGTGAATGGAGAATGAATGGGTGCTCCTGGAACAAAGGGCAGGAGAGGACATAAGGCCCAGGTGTTGATGGCACCTAGATTTGCAGGTCATCAGGATCCCAGCCCTGTGCAACATCTAAGCATACCCTGGTTAGGAGGTAAAGGAAAGTGAGTAAATCCCGGAGACTCAGATATGCGACAGGATGGAGAGGCTGACAACTGTCAGCTCCTAAAGGGTGTATAAAAAGCATATCCAAAATCAGCGCATGGAGCTCATTGAGAGGAGTGGAGGAGCTGCAGAAAAACTCAGCGGGCTAATCAGTTTAGCTAACAGAAGCAAGGAAATAATATCTGCCACAAAAATAGAGGGGGAATATATAGCTTTTACATTGTTTTCCACTGCTTATTCTGTGAAATAAGTAATTTGTATTAGTGGAAATGAAGACATTACGAAGTAACCTTGGAGAGGTAGAGCTCAGCCTCAGCACACCAGTAGTTCTTTGCAGTGAGATGGGTCTTTACACTTTGACATAGGACCAGGGACAGTTGTAAGTACTAAGGCATAAGCACATGTATTGTAAGGCCTAGCACATACAAAGAACTCATGCTGCTACTGCTGTTGGATATACCTTGCTTTTATTTTGAAACAGATTCATATAGGTCATTGCTCCAGTGAAATACGTACTTCAGTAATAATTTTCAAGTCTCTCAGGTTCTCATCATTTAACCATTGCTAATTATTTAGCAATTATGCTGATGAAAGGTTAAAAATGATCGCAGAGGCATTTCTTCAGTCAGGGGAAGGAGAATGGTTTAAAATTAAATCCTTGCAGTTGGTGCTTAATGTTAATGACATGCTATTTTTATATTATTTGAAATAACAGATGATTACTTAGAAACTTCAACACTGGAAAGTGGGCTAGAAAAGCATGGTGATCTAACTAACAGACAAGCATTCTTTGCTGTGAGGTTAGAACACGGCAGAGATCTTTACAGAAATACAGCTTTACAAATTAATATCTTGACGACCATTGAAAACTCCACTGGTGTTTATATGTCAGGGTCCAAATGTAAAGTAGGTAGAGACTACAGATAGGAGCATTAAGAGAACTGTTACTTTTCTGAGAAAGAATAAAAGTAAGTTAAGCCAATAGTGAGTGCGGTGTCTTTTTAAAATCATGCCTGAACTACCAGTAACTTTTGTTAAGTTTTACATTTTTTTCTCATTTTTTTTTTAAATTTAGCATAGTTTAAAGAACTTAACTGCCACATCTGAATGTCCCATCAGCCATTTCAGACTGCAAAAAAGAAAATGCAATCTATGTAATTTCTCCCACAAGCAGTAGCTGGTATCCAGGGTACACACAGGAACCTGTATTTCATGCTTGCTTCCCTTCTTTAAAGGAAACTTGAAACAAATTAGCCGAGCCTTATGCCTTGAAATTAGTAACTCCAGAGCCTTTCAGAGCAAGAAAACATCTCAAAGCTGTCTCACAAGTCCCTGTGAAGAATATCCCGCCAAGCACCCACATGTAGGCTGAGGAAGGTGTATTATGAGCACCTTTACCAATGGCACCCTTGACCCCCAGGGTGGGGGGTGGGAGGAATGCAGCCTCCTCACACAAGTTGATCTCAGGTTGCCAGTCACTTGGTCTCTTTCTGGTGCTTCATTCTAGACACCATAAAGTCTTAGCTGAAAGACAAGCTGCTCTTTTGAGTATGGCAGAGAAATTTAGCCTAATCCTGGGTGCTGTAAACAACTGTGAGGCAATTGATGACCTTATCTTTGTTAGAAATAGCTAGAGCACATATTCAAGCAGCAATAAGAAGAGAGGTATAAGCACATATAATTCAAATAAGAACAAATGTGAAGATTCAACAATGCCCTGCAGTATATGGAAGCACATAGCAGCATATAGAATTTGCACACTTTTATGATTATTTATTTGGGCTAAATATCCAAACCTTAACTGCAAAATATTTCAGAAAATACCACATTTATGAAGATTGGGGAATAGAACCCTTCTGTCAGGCTTTTACTGACAGCAAAAAGGACTGGGTTAAAACTTCAGGAGTTTCTAATAAACACCAGCTTAAATATATACCCTGAAACTTGGAAATATAAAACTAAGCTAATTGTTCCCACTTGTAAATGACAGATGAACTCAAATATTAGAACAGTATTTCACTGAAGTGCAGAAGATAAAGCAGTAACAGGGAAACAGGGTACTATATAATACATAACCACTCCTCTCCTGAAGTACAAGTATATAATATATAGTCCTTTAATCTCTTGTGCTGGGTTCTGTGGCTGTTTTTCTCATTCTGTAGTAACACCTCCATCTTGCAGGTTATGGCTGTCGGGTTGGGGGGATGTGTTGCCTACACTGCTGAGGAGCAAGGCCTCCAGCTCCTGAAGTTCCATGCCTCCAAAGCTGATCATCATTTACTGTCTCTGCTGATGCCTCCAGCCACTTGCCGCAGCTGCCCTGTTGCTCCAAGGGGCCTTTGCAGGTCCAGGTTCTTGTGAGTAATCACTGGAGCTCTGCTGACAGCGCCTGCTCCTCAGTTCCCTGTGCTCTCTAGCAAGAGTGCCTGTGACACATGACTGCACAGGGGTCTACTACTCAGAGGAAACTTATTAATTAGACTTCCTATTGTGTCTTATCAGTTTACAACTTTTGCATTCCGGATGACATTTATGTGAGCTGATTTGCCAAGATGTACGTACGCTCAGTATTGCAGCTACGCAATTTCACTCACATTATGATATGTCTGCTTATTACAAGGAGAAACATCTCACCTATAGCACCCACAGA
Source organism: Brachypteracias leptosomus (assembly GCA_013401335.1). NCBI lineage: Eukaryota > Metazoa > Chordata > Aves > Coraciiformes > Brachypteraciidae > Brachypteracias > Brachypteracias leptosomus. The sequence goes on from VYZX01025705.1 coordinate 51,833, forward strand.
AGACTGTGCCTCAGAGCAGACACTTTGTTCCTCTCCTGCTGCCAGATGTCAACAGAGGCCTCCTCCTCTTCTGGGAGGAGGGCAGCTCTTCTCCCCAGAACAGCTGTCAGAATTGCATTTGTCTAAAATGAGAGAAAATTGTAGCTGATCTTCCTGGTTCTTTCTTGAAACAGCAAAAGAATAGATAAAATAAATGGCTTGACTGAAACCTTATGTGAACATAAATTGTGGTGTAGATTAAGAAGTCGGTTTGGTCATAATAGTAGGCAGAGCTTATAGTTGCATTTAATTTATTTCAATGGACACTTTCTGCTGCTTTTATATGAACAAGGCCATTCATTTTAAACAGAATTTTGTGTGTGTTCCTCTGTGATACAGAACATATAGGACTTCAGGGTGCATGTATCTGAACTGCACCATAAGCTTCCTTTTCTGTTTTTTTGGTTTTTTTAAATTGTGGCACTGTCCAAACTGTCATTGTAACAGATCCAAGGTGAATATACCATGTCTTCTCAACTATGTTTGTTCCTCAAAGCTCTGATAGATTTTTTTTTTCAAGTTCCACTATTTCTTCTCACGGTGTTCATCAACTGTGAACACATGCCTCATTCTTACTGACACTCAAAAAACTACCACTCATTTTCACTTAGAAACCATTCCCAATTTTCTTGATTTTTCATGGCATGGTTTGGTTGATTTTTTCAAGATATGACATCTCTAGAACGGGACGAATTATGCATTATCTGGGAGACATGATACATTCAGAATGGCTTGTAAGTAGCACTGTTCTTCCAGAATGTTCTAAAGCACATACAGGTGTATGCAGCAGTTTCTACTGAGGTTTTTACATTATTGAATTTATCTGGGTAAACTTGTGGCAGAAGTAGTCTTCCAAACAGCAAAACAGCAGTACCTGCTGAGAGGCTTCAAGAGTGGGATAACATACCCCAAAATGAACCCCATTTGTAAGAACATAGAAATGAATGAGCTCATAATTCAGGGAAAAATAACGAGTCAAGTCACTCCCTTCTTGGAGCTCTGTTATCTTAAACTTGGCATCCCTGTGTCTCTAAAGGTCCCCGATCCTCCCAGATTAGCGTTGCTGGAAAGCAGGAGAGCCATCAAGGCAGTCAGTAAGGAAGTCTTCTTCCCCACACCCTCACACTCCTCACAGTGAGGTTGGAGGAGAGCTGAAAGTATCCTGTAAGCCCCAAATTACTATCTAAATACAAACTGCTAGTCATCAGTTTGAAAAAGGTGCTATGTACTGAGAGTAGCTTTTAATCTATTTCTTTCTCCCTGCTTGGTCTATTCAAACAACATTCTGTACTTATAACACATAAAGCTTGGCAGTCTCCACAGGATAGAGTGAGGCTGAGCCATTTAAAATGCCCACACGACTTCAATTATTGTCCTTGCACTTCTGCAAGGATTAATGCCTTTGAAAACAGAATTGCACTGGTGTGGCTGGAGCAGATGTGCTTGTACCTCATGTGTCCGCAGACAGGCAGGGCCAGAGTCGCTGCTGCTCTGCTGGCTGCACTGCCCAATCAATAACCCGTGGCAAAAGCATCACAAGCTGTACAATATATTATGGGGTTTGACAGCTGGCAAGCGGCATTGCCAGCAACAGGATGTCTCAACGCAAATCGGATTTTGGAGAATTTGGAATATTTGGAGTTCTGTTTTTCAAAGCACCTTCTTTGTGTCCATACAATAGAAATTTGAAAGAGAATTTGTTGGAGGCAGTCATTTGTATTGCTCCATCTCCATAAAACTGTTTTTTCCAAAAAAAGAAACTGTGGAAATGAAATGATCTCTAGTTGAAAATAAACATAAACATATATTTCAATGTCATTAAAAGGATTAAAAATATACATAAGATTTTTCCACAGCCTACAAGGAGTAAAATCATATGTGCCAGAGAATTCATTAAACAGTATCTGCTAAATAAAAATATGAGTTACAGAAATGCAGTTATTTTGTAAGGGTCCCTCAGACTCATACGTTTGTCAAAAATCTGAGATTTAGTAGCAGCCAAAGATAGATAGAAGAGAGAGAGAGAGAAATGCTTTTGGGGGCATCTAAAACGTAGCTTTGCACTTTCAGGCTGCATTTGGGGATCACAACATGGTGACATGCTTGTAGGCAAAGCATTTTTTCAGTTTGGTTATGTGCAGGCTCATCTTACAAGATCCATATTGCTGGGCATCAATGGCATATCAAGACTTCATGGTTTGGGACAATAGGGTTTTATCAGAAAGCCTATGACGAATAGTATGAAACATTCCCTGAGTATAGTGTTAAGTATGGCTTTTATTCATGCCATAATTCTAGTTGTCGATTTGTCTTTATTTTCACATTTTTCTCATATTTCAGTCTTTTTCCTCATGCAATTTTCTATCTGTCCTCTGCATAACTATTTCTGTCCCTCTATGATGCAGATTTTTCCTCTGTTGCATAATCCTTCTTTCCTTCTCTGCTGTTCCACTTTCTGCCTACATCTTTTCTCAGATTTCTTCCTTTATTTTTTCCACATCTCTTCTTCCCTCACTCTGTATTTTAACCTTTGTTTTTGTTTCTTTTTCTGCTTCCTAAGTCTCATAGAGTTGTATGCCTACTTCTTGAGTCCCTTTAAAAATAATCCCTACTTTGCTAGCTACCTTTCTGCATTGGCCTCACCTACATCTCATTGCTTAGATAGTAATTCATTGTTATACTGTAGAGAGGCCAAGTGCACTGGAGAGTTGAACTCAGATACATGAAGAAAATTCCTATTAGATTCTTCAGTTGTAACTGCCAAATGAATACCACACTGATTAGGCTTTAAGGACAGGCTCCCGATAAAGATGAGGAGTCCTGGACATCTCTTCTACCAGTTACTATTTGCTTGTAGTATCCCTACAGTGCTCATAACTCTGAAACTATTGGCATTTCTACAAATACATTTGCTCATGGAATGACAGCTGCAAGCAATTCAGATAACACTCAATTAGCAGGAGACTGCAAATAATACGCTCGTCCGACACCTCCTAGTCCCACTCCCTTTCTCTGAATGTTCAGGCCAGGGAATATATTTTTTACCTTCTCCAATTTCTCTGATTTTCATTTGCTAAGTGTATTACAATGTCCTATTTATCTTGGACTGCAGCATCAAGATCTTTGTGCATCTTATTCCCTTCAGGAATTTCCCAGGCAAGTATTCCCCGCTGCACGTATTTGTTAAACAAAGACCAAAAAATTCTCTAATGCAAAAAAGCAGAGACTGTCCTCGGAGAGAGCCAAAATCCTTCTGAAGAATAATTAATTTTCTGGATACAATTAAACAGAATGCCATTGTGTGTCTGAACATGTGTTAGCACGAAATAAGAGCTTCAAATCATATAAGCTCTCTCCTAACCGATTTGAAAAATCAAAAAAACCCAAGTTCAACGTATGCCAGGGTTCTCATGTATCTTTCGTTCAAGCCCTTACCCAGAACCACTAAATATATTCCCTGAGAGCCCTTAAAAATTGTTCCCCACTTCTAAGCACTGGATTCTCTGGGATGGGAAGAGAGAGATTACCATTGTTAGAGAAACAGCTTCAGTCTGAACACTTGCCCCCAGCAATGGGTTTATGATGATACATAATATATTCCCTTAAGCTACTGTTAGAAATCGTTCATTATTTTGATTCCTCACTTGATGGAAAGAGCATGCAGCAGACATATATGCTTTTAGCCAGCACTTCTCTGGCTGGTGCATGATTTTCATTGTGTACTACAATCCCAGAAGGCTTGCAGAGAGGCTTCGGCCCCTTGGGAACGTTGCCTGACCCTGTCCTTCAGTTCAGCCAACAGTGACCATTTCAGCTCTGTGAAAAAGGAGGCCCTCATGGAGCTAATCCAAAATTGCTGTCACTGTCTTCAGCTTCTGGAAGAACCTTTGCTTTGGCAGGAGAGTCCTTCTGGAGGACTCCATACTGAACTCTACATTAAGTTCAGCTTCGTTATCCAGATCAGTTTTTAATTTGCTTCCTGTTATGATGGCTTAAAAGCATCAGTGGGAAAGTGCTGAGTTGAAACCTGAAGCAAATGAAGCTTTCTGAGGGCTTTTCCCTGTGTGCCAATAGCTAAGAGCAGAGAGCACTTTATTCTCTGTGGTTTTACCCCATCAGGAGTTCTGGGTAAATAGTTTATGCAGATGAGTTAGCTCACTGCCTGTTATTCTCCCTTTCATGGAGACATGAGAGTCTGAAGATTCAGGGCATGGGGCTTAAATGAGGTTTTATGAAATAATATTTTTCTATTTTAGAATAACACCCGTCAGAGGGAAAAGCAAGCAAAAAAATTACAGGAGTTAAGATTCCCACAGCTGCATCCAAGTATTTTTAAAAATCTCATTACCCCTCCAGACTTATCACAATGTTGATGATACTGTGCAGAGGTGCAGGGTCCTTCAGCTGAATCACTCTGTTATCAGATGCTGTGCACTCTATGAAAACAAAGAAGTTTCTGTTGATTCAAGGTCGGGTAAGTTCCATCAATACTTGTCTCGTACTGACTAGTCCAGGAAGTGCCTCCAAGATTTAAACTGGTCTACTACAGTTACATTTGAGTGTACTCTCTTCAATTTCCTCAAATATACAAATGTGCTTGCTTTCCTTCCTTCACTTCAGCATCCTCATGAGACATGAGCCTGCCTCCTCAGCATCCTCCCCACTTTGGTCTGTTATCACCACCTACGATGTCAAGAAGCAGGATCAGCTGGGGCATCCTGCACTGACAAAACATACTCTCATCCCAACATTGATTTGCATGTTTTAGTGGCCTGCCTGTGTACAGTAGTCTTCACATTTCTTTGGGGGAAAAAAAAATTGATTCCAGTGATTATGCTTGGTGTTTTACTGTGCCATGTGATTCTTTTTGAAGTCCTTTCTACCCTCATTTTTCATTACAGTTTTGACTCTGTGGCTTCTTTCCTGAGCATAAGGCATGAGCTTTTCATTGCAAGTGTTTCTTAAATGCACTCATTCTAGGAACTTTCTACCAGGGCACCAAGTCTTTTTTCAGCTGTTACACTGTATACATTCTCACTTTCCAAAATATCGAGATTGCCAGTTGCTTTGTCTAATCTTATCTTTTCCAACGCACTAACTCTGTAATCAAAGGTATTTGATAAACAACAGAACGGAGTTCAGGAGAAGGGTATATTTGATTAGGGCTGGCACTATGCAAATATAGCTGTGCTCATTCTGGACCAGATCCAGACTGAGTCTTCTGGATATACAAGCTCAGTTCAGCCTGGTAATATTTATGCTGTGTGGTTTTGCACAATATATAGACATATCCTCCCTCACCTAGGCAGTGCTGCAACGATAGACGTGCGTAGCAGCCCTTTAGTTGGACAGTAGCCTCTTCTCCCTGCTCCACTTCAAGAGCTGCTTTTCTGTCATTATCTCAATACAGTAGCCATCTTCCTTTTTCTGTAATATTAATGTTTGGACTGACTGTTATATCTGGGAGCATTTCCTTCAGGCAACTTCTAGCCCAGGTTTCTGGTCTTTGCTCCCTTTTTGCACAGGGCAAATGCTGCACGTGGGGTGGGGCAGTGGATGCCTCTTCCAAAGGCAGTTGCATAGCTCCTGCTGGGCTTGCTGACTGCTGCCTGGTTCTTACTTTACTGTCAGCAATAGGGGATGATTTTTCTTAGATATGTTCTTCACTGGATTTATTAAAAATATTGACTACCAGTAGCTATTAGTCATGGCAGAAAGATGTACCTACACACTAATTTAAGACATAGGATTTAATGGGAACATGAGCCCCCCACTTCGAAGATTTATCATAATGGGAGCAATTGTAATCTCTCTTGAGCAAAACTGGATTTAAGCTAGTTCAACCAATACACCAAAGACTCTGTAGCTAATTAGCAGGTCTTTGTAGTATCCAGACCTCGATAAATATTAATGTGATGTCCTAAAGAACGAGTTTTATGTTCCTGAATCGTACATTTATTAAGTCAAGATTTGACCTTTTTGGAGATTACATGGGCAAACTCCTTCACTCTCTGCAAACATAGGCAAAAATCAATCTCATGCAAGCGTACCCTAAAAGAATTCAAATGCCATGTCCTACACTTAATGGACACATTTGATTAAACTGAATAAAAAAACCCAACAAAATAAATTGAACCCTCCTAACCTAGCTACAACAAATTAAATATTAGCACAATATCCACATCTTTAAAAAGCCATGTATTAGTTTTGCATAATGTCAACAATTACAACTCTTTTGTTCTCCCCACACTTAGAGGGGAGTCTATCTATACATAAGTATGGCTAAAAAAACTACACTAAAATCCTGCTGCAGCTACAAAGTCAAACACAGCCAAATTAGGAAATGCCACAATGAAATCTATCAGTGGAACAATCATTCACTGTCACATATACATTCTGCTATTTTCCTCCCAAATTAATGATTGATAGTACTTTAACTCTTCTACTTCGTGCCCAACAGCACAGCTCCCTTACACAGGGGAACAACGGATAACAAAGACAGTTCTTACCCCCCACATGCCCCAGTCAGTAAACAACTTCATGCCACCCCATCTTCCCTGGGATGATGGGAAATGGGCAAGATCTTGCCTGATGTGGGGATTTCTGACTTCCAAGAGCCCGAGGGGGTCTGCAGTGCTCAGGGGAATGAATTCAGAAACACAACTGTGACACTCCAATAACATCCACATTGCCTGCAAGGAGCCGGGCAAATGGGCTGAGAGATTTTATTTTGCCACAATAGCCACCTGCATTATGTTATCATAAAACTTTCTTTAAAGCTCTGGAGTTCTGTACTGACAAAAGCAAAGCGGGACTTGCCAGCCTCCATGGGCCAAAATATTAGATCTTGGTCAGTGATAAGACTCATGATCTACCTAGAAACGTTTATAGGAACTGATAAGAATCAGAGTCCGTGATCTTGCAGCTTCTGGCCTACCCAGTTTCAGTCTATGTTGTGAAGAAAGTGCCTCCAACCTCAGCTGCAGCCAGGTGTGACAGGACTGCCTGTATGACCTATCTATGTGTGTATAAATCTCTGGGGAGAGGTGGTCCTGTGGTGGTTGCTGCTACTAAAATAACCCATTCAAGAATAATCCATTCCTCTCAAAAACTTTCTGCTATGTATATATGACTGCAAACATTTGTTATTATAAAAAGCATCTTTCATCAGGCCCTCATTACTTTTAATATCATATTTATTTTACCTAAAGATATTTTTTTATTTAAAAAATAAAGACTACTATAGTCATCAGATATGCCAATTGCACATCTGCAGCGATACTGCTACAGTTACTTAGCAACCAGTAAGATTTTTTTCTTTCCTAACAGAGTTTAAAAAAAAATCATGTAAAGGAAGAGAAAATTTTGAAGCAAATTGAGTTGAATATAAAAAGGAAATACAATATTAACATCCAACATGCATAATAACATGGAGATGTCTTTGCTGTATGCGCTAACAACTGTTGCACAGCATTAAGTCAAGTTCTGCTATTAATAACAACACTCAATCTAGCTTGAATGTTCCTACCATTAAGATGCATTGTCTGCCATCTTATGACTATATCCCCTTCTCTGTTTCATATTACAGTCAGAAAGAAGAAAAAAAAGTAATAATGTTATGCTGATAAAGTTTCTGTGAGTACCACCCCTTGAACTGAGAAGGGAAAGCAACCTCAGCCAGAAGAATTTACAGGCAGCAAAATTCTGCTCCCCAGATTCAATAAGAATAACCACAAATGTTCATAGACCACCTGAAGAATCAGATATTTGTCTGCTGCAGATGAAAGCATTGAGACATGTCTATACTTACTGTCCTAGCTGGCCAGTGGATTTCATGCACTCTGTTGAAATCTGCACAGACAGATGGACAGACACATCCTCCCCTTCTCCCTTGGCTGGATTGATCTTCTTCCTCACTGCTCCCTGTCAGCTCAGGCAGAAGTTTCTTTGATTCACTTTAAAAGGTGAACATTTAATGCACATTCTGGCATAGTGCAAACATAATGAAATTTCTGTAGTCTGACCAATCAAATAGAACTTTTTGGCCTGACTTTTATGATTTAGGAAGGAATGAATCATATTCTGAAGGAAATTACAGACTTAATTACTACAAGTAATAACGCTATGAATAAGCACTTAGATTCTTAGTGGAAGGTAATTACATTTATGGTAGTTTGGAAAATTTAGCACTGCCGTTTTCTTTATAAAACAGCAGTGTTTCATCAAGATGCTATAATATGGCAATATCCAGGGCAGTAAGAGTGTTTAGAATAAAATTCCAGAGACCAGCATTCACTTCTGTACTTAGCTATTACATTATTTTTTATGTTACATCTCAGCAAAGGTACTGGCAGTTACAATTTATTGAGCATTTTCAGTGGAATGAAATGAATCAAAATAAAAAAAAGTAGTATTTTATTTCATGTTTTCCACTGAAATATTCTTTTGCCAATAAAATCCATGAACTTGTTGGGCTTTGTTTTCATATTTATTTGCAGATATAAACATTTCAGGACAAAACATCCATCAGAACCTTTCTATTAATATAATTTTTTTTTAAAACCTTGGAACAAAAATCCAAAGGTCTCCTCCACAGTGTTTGATGTGATGCAGGTCTGCCCGATCGTATTCTGCATTTCTATAAAACAAGTTTTTCTTGTCAAATGCAAGAGAGAAATAAAAGGGTCTTTCTCAAGTATCAGAGAGAAAAGTCAAGTTGAAAAGTGTGAGCTGGGGGTTTGTTGATCTGATTTCAGATAAGCATCAACCATTTGAAAGGGAAGCACATCCCCACAGAAAAGCCAGAGTGGATGGTGGCATCAGGAACACAATTGTTGTGCCTCATTAATGAGGCCTGTTTTCCCCTAATTTCTTGTATTTTATATCCCTTTGCTTTTACCACAGGTGTTTTACTGTAACTTTTTGTGTGTGTGTGGTGAAGTTTCTCAAGGGGATTAGTTCCCTTTTAAAACACAATAGACACAGTTATTGTTAGTATAAGTAATGCTGGTTTCAGGAGACCCGTAAAGACCACAGGTTTTGTGAAGGGCATGGGGACATCATTAGGAGAGGATGAAGTACTGGAGTTGTGTCTTTGCCTTGACCACTAAGTGAGGCAACTGATCTGAAGGACACTTATTCTACAGGATATGATTTCTCCCTCTCTTGTTTCCAAGCATTCCAAAGTAAGGAAATATTTTATTGTGGCTGATGCTGAATGATGTAAGAGCTGGCTTCATCTCAGCTCTATGCAACTAGTCTGATCTACATGTTCATTTGCACTTGGCAGAAGGAATCCTTTCCACTAAGAAGTACCCAGCATCAGTGTCTGCTGTTGCTCTTATCTCAGGCTGTCACTGCCAAAAGAGACTTCGGACTTTAAAAATGACAGATTTCTCCATAGTTTCTCCTGGAGAGCAGGGAATGCCATACAAAGTTTCAGTGAGGTGAAAAGTTCTGATTTACAATGAGCAGGGGAGTGGAAGAGGACTGCAAAAGCTTAGATGAAGATAAGAGCATTTTAAGAGGCTCAGATGAGGAGTATCAATGCACACCCATCTCTATTCAGTCTTTTGAACACTGCAAGAATTGTCACTATGGCAGTGTAGGTCTGAAAGGCTGCCTGCATGTTCTCCATAGCAATGGCAAACATGAAAGTATTACTGTCAAACTGAACAGGGCAGGTCGAGTCCTTCACAATAGGCACAGAAACTGACAGATTGACTTCCAGTGATGATCTTAGTCCCATAAACTTCTAGCCACTGAAGAGATAGATCTTTCTTATGATTGCATCTTTATTCATATCACACATTTGCTGTCCTTCCTACCTAATCTTATGAGGGTTTTAAACAGAATTTCTCTTTTCCCTTTTGTTACTTGCAGCTGGATTAAAGTTTTATGTAAATCCTGGAAAGCCTGAAATTAAATTTAATTCCAAGAAAATAGAAATAGACCTCAATAAAAACAGGTAAATAAAGTATCAGCATCCTAGTGGGAAGCAGGTGCTGTCCCTGGAGTATTGAAGGTCAGAGGTTGGTTTGAGTTGCAGGTTGGTATTCTGCCAGTCATATTTAAAGCTAAGACTATTCACAGCTGATTTTCCCCCTGCTCTTTAAAAAGTTTGTTATCTCTTCTTCTCATCTGTGTGCCTCATTCCAAACCTCTAATTATGGGAAGGATTTGATAGATTTTTAAACTTCCCTACTTTAGACTTGCCTCTTCCCCTTCAGTGATTCATCACATTAGTGAGACTTGCTTATAGAGCACATAACTCAGAGAGCAGCTCTCCTATGCAATTAGCTAAGCAGACTGACCTCTGTCATCATGGAGGGATGAAAATGATCTTTAAAATATCAGGCCAGAATCATAATTACTTATGGCTGTGCTTAGGTGGCTATGCCACACTGCAAGGAATATAGGACAAAGTATGGATTCTTCTTTGCTGAACAGGGCAGGTGGAGGGATCATCTGTATTAACTCCTGCTTGATAGAAAACTTGTTGACTGTAAACCTGGCAACCTCTGATAGTGCTCAGAATTGGGGGATGGCAAGAAAGCAAACTGAACAAAGTAAAACCTCTACTGACTTATTTGAACCCCTCTGCAAAAAAAGTCCGTATGGGGCCCTCAGGAGAAGGACAGACCTTCAAAGCCTGCCATCTAGACAAACATCTCTCGGCAAGTAGCAGTCAAACCTAATTTCTAGACTGGCACCAAAACAGTCTCCCTCACTCAAGCTGATCTATTTTTGTGCTATTCCCTTCTAAAGCCAAAAAAGGCAAGATAAGCAAATGGTATTACAGACTGGTAAGTATTACCTACCAACTAAATGTATAAAAATTCATTAGAGCCTTGCTCCCCAGGAGATGTATACATTCAACAAGAATGATGTGATTTCAACTTCATTAAATCAAGAAGAGGGAAATTACATATTAATTATCACAATGACAGTCATGTCTAAACAGCTTGACTTGGTCCAAGACAAGGACAGCATCTGAAGTGAGAAACAGCATAAGGACATGTAAGCAATATTATCAGATGTCTTGGTTTTTGGTTTTTTTTGCTGATTATACTTCAAGCCAGAAGAGTCTAAAGGAATGAACTTTTCCTAGGCACAGAGGCTCAGGCAAGAGTCCATCCACAGAAATGCCCATTTAAAGTTTTAGTTTGCCAAAATTCTTTAGGACAAGCATCACTGCTTGCTCTTTATGTTGAGCTGACACCAAACCAGACAAATCGATACTAATAAAGAAATAGCAAGTCAATAAAGTCCTGCTTTTTAACCCTCTGTTCAAATGACCTTTTTAGTAAATGTTGTTGCTACTTCTGCACATTTTCAGTCTGATCATGGTCAGAGTGAATAATGCTCTCAAAGATGAAATTAAAACATCAGGTTTATTTTTTTTCTCCTCAGGCCTGAGTCATAACTTTCCTGCTTTCCTACAGCAGTGCCATGAGATAAAAACCACAAAAAATAAACCAACAACATACTATTACTGTCTATGAAACACACTGCACTGATCAAACCATTATTCTGCCACAGGCAATGTGCCCGGGTGTAACGTTAGAGATCTCATGTCAGTTCAATGAAAAGAAGCACAACTCATTCAACTTCTCATCAAATATACATTATACAAATAGGGAAGTTCTGCCTTGCTTAGTAAAGATCATCTTTAGAGGCAATAATGTTCTTGATGGAAAACTATTCCACTCCAGTACCTGTAAATGAAGGCTCTTAGCTGTAAGTGAAGGGCCATTTGGAGAGGTGGAAAGGGAATAGCAGAGGATCTGGTCTTCGTAAAATCAATTATTGAGATCAATGTGATTTTGAAGCCTAATCCCAATCTTGAAAGGTGAAAAAGCCTCTTCAGAGCTGAAAAATAAAGAAAATGGTAAATGCAAAAAATGTTTCACAGTTTCAGAGCAAGAAAGACAGATCTTGGGACAACTGAGTTAGGATTCACAAGAAGGGCATGACATTGGAGGTACAATTCTTTACTATTTTGTATCTTATAAAGCATAACTCTAGAAAGGTTGGTGAGAAGGCTTTGTAAGCAAGTGAATGTAAGGGTCTGAGCCAGACAAAAAATATACTCAGGTTGAGGGCCATCAGGAATGCTGGGTGTTAAAGTAACCTGAACAATTATGGAAAAAAAGATGAGAGAATGACAACTAAGAGCAAGATGCACCAGTTTCAACTGAGAGAAAATAATAATAATATTTGATTACTCCAAAAGCTGTAGGAAGGACACTTATCACCAAAAGCTGAGTGGGCAAAAGCAGACAAGTCTTTCTGTGGAAAAAAGACAGGGTCATGGTGCAGCAGTTACACAGAGTGCCTTTTCTCTTATTGTCTATTATCCTCTATTCTTTTGTCCAATTCATTTCCCTCCAGAGGCCCAAAAGTTGCTTCTTACATCAATTTATTTGTCACACACCTAAGTTGTAGGCTTTCTGGGGAAAGATCCTATTTTCTGTGTGCAAACAGTAACAAGCAGAGTGGAGGCCTGATTGCTGACTAAGATCACTTGAAATACAAACACTAGTAAGGAACACTGGTGGGAGAGATTGAGGAGTGATCTAGCCTAGTGTATAAAAGCTGATAATGGATGCTTGAGCCTCACAAAGAGGTTTTGCTTTCCCAGCACTGTACATCAGAAGCAAGAAAGCTTGGTAGGTTGGCATCTAAATTATTTTCAAGCATTTTCTTATGTTGTTTGTGTTTGACTTAAGACACTGTATTTCTTGTCTGTATAAGATTGATTCATATCAGTAGACGCAAAGTACCTTGGAGGAGAGGCTGAAATGCTTTGTTACAGGCCCACAGAGCCATCTTCTTACTTGAAGGCATTTTACCAGCAATCATTGCCCATGAAGAGGAAAGCTGCAGAGCTAGAGACTCATAACATTAGGTTCTGGTGGCTAGATATTCATATCTCTTCAAAGTTAAACTGCGTGAAAAAATATGTACCTAGAGTTTCAAAAAAGTGAAGTGTCAGGCACAGAATATTTTTAATCAACTGCCAACTCCTCTTGCCTAGCACAACAACTGTCACTGTATCTGTCACAGACACTGCATTTTATGAAGCACAAGTAACTTTTGGAAACTCTTTGGTAGATGGAGATTGTTGCTGAATCCCATGGTCATCTTAGAAATATGTCAACTCCAGTAGCTACTCTTCTAATATCAGTTATTCTAAGCTTTGCTCTTGGTATTCAAGGAATGGTTAGCAAGTCCTCTGCATTCAAGTTAAGCCTTTTTGGTCAATGCAAAAAGTGTATAACATAAATTTCTTTTCTTTGCAAGACTGACACTTACAAAGACTTGATGATTTAGTTCAGAACCATTCAATTTAGTGGACTGATGATTTAAGCCTTCCATAGCAGATGAATCATAAATGCTGAAACCTAGCTCTGTTTTATCTGTTGTGATAGGCATCTGTACTGAACAATCTATAAATAAAAGAATCTGAGCTACTATACATCATAAATATTTATTTCACAATTTATGTTTCCCTATCCATCAGACAGACCTGGGACTGGGGCTGAAAAATGTATTTGTGACAAACCCTTCTAACCGCTGGAAAATGAGCAATGGGGACATCTTGGGGGTCTTTATTAATTTAGAGGTAGTGAGAAAGTGGGACTGAGTTTCTTAAAGCTGTGCCCCAGCGGCTCTCTTTACAAATTTCACATGAGCTAGACAGCTGCTCTCATCTTCTCTGGAGACAAAACAAAGATGACTTTTGTTAGCAGTGTAACTTCTTTTTCAGTTAACAAGCTGTCCCTCCAAGTCAAGAGCTGCCCTTGGTGGTCACTGTGCAACCCCACATGGATTTTGCACTACCAGGTACTTGGCAGGAAAAGAAACAGAAAGGCTACAAGAGGTTGATGGCCCTGGCAGACTGCTAGACTGGCTGGGGAAAGCACTTCACAGCTGTTAATATTAACTTGGGTACTCTGAAGTCTTGAATTACTACGATTTTCCAGGAAAAAAGTTAAATGGAAATGCATAGATCTAAGAGTAAGGCCAAAAGCCCTCATTGTTATGTAAGTAGTTGATACTGTTGATACTTTCACACTGGAGCCTTCTGGGAAAAGCAGCAAATATTTCACTTGTCAATCTCAGTTTCTATTTTTTGCTGCAGCATATTTTTAACAGCATTAATTATTGTTTGGCACTTGTACATGAAGTGTTCTCTATGAGTCAGGCTAAAAATTAACGCACACTAAATAATAAACAGAAGCAGCCAATTAGTAAAAAGGCATCAAAACACTCTGTAATGCAACCATACTAGCAGCTGATACAGGGCTTTTGATGTAATTACTGGGGCTAAGATGTCAAATGATTGAACAAACCAGCAAATCAATGAACTGTGCATATGCGGACTATTAAAACCTAGAGTGGTAAGAGATCTTAAGATATCAGTCAACACATTACTCTGCAGTGAGTCATTTTTGGCAAAAGTTTGCTGAGGGGTTGTGAAATCTCCTCTGTTGTAGGTTTTAAGAATGAAGCCTCGGCAGTCTATGCCAATGCTTACTCATCCAAACAGTAAGAATTTTTTCCTAACATCTAGTTTAAATCTTCCTTCCTCAAATTTAAGCTCATTGCCTCTTCTGCTAGCCTCAGTCAACACAAAGAACAGGTTGTTTCATTCTTTTCTGTTGCAGCCTTTCACAGACTTGGCGTATGCGCAGATGTGGCATGGGGTCTGGTGATGGCTGCACCCTTCCCTTACACCACACCATGAAAACCACTGTCTTCCAGCTCCTGTAGTGAGCAGCAGCAGATTGGAATGGAGGGCTGCACCACTTCCAGGAGTGTAAATAGCTCATCCCACCCTGATATCTTTGCATATCCTACCTCTGCTATATAAGCCAAGACAGGGGCTCCCATTTATCTCACAGAAGAGGTCGCTGAAATCCAGGATTGCCATCTTGAAGTCTTCATAAAATATTGGCCTTATATAAAATTTCTTTAAACTGGGAATACATACTTAATTCTTTCCTTATTTGTAAGCACAAATAACTAATTCCTGCTTTAGCTAGAGCTTGGACACAGTCTTCACTTGCATATTGTGAGAATATTGATATTTTAATTCTTCACATTTTTTTTTGTTTGACCTATTTAAAACACGTAAGCAGGACTGATATGTTACTCAACCTTGGGAAAATATTCAAGTGAGACTAAATACCCCTAAACTGGGCTTTTAAAGTTTGGGATATTGTCCAAACAGTAGAAAAATTACTGAGAGGTTGTTGAAGGAGGGAAGTTTTTGAAAGTTTCCTGCTTGCTTTCTTTTCTAGCTTGGAGTCCTGAAACTGTTGCTGACCTCCAACTGTGATATTACAAAGTGAAAATGAGGACATTCTGGTAGGAAAATGGAGCTGTGTGTATCATTGTGTACAAATTGTTAATACTGGTGCCCTCAGATAATTGACTAGTCATGAGATTTTCAGAGATTGGAAACAAAGAGAAAAATAACTATTTAATTTCACTGTTTCCCTGTGAAGTATAAGTTATTACATTTTAAAAATTAATCTCAAACTCATAATTCAGTTGTGTCCTCTGCAATAACTGTATCAGGCTGAAGGCAGCCCCAGTGCCTACTTGTGTGGCACACAGCAGGAGATGAGGAAGATGATATGAACGGCAGGGTTACAACAGCCTCCTGTTCTATGTACACATCTCCCTGTCTACATCATATGGGAACTGGAAGCTAAACTGAAGCTCCTTAGGTGATTTCAGGGCTGTTTCCATAAAGTAAACGGAAGATAGCACACAAATATGTGACACAGAACAGCGAAAAAGCAAGGTGCCTAAAAACTTTAGAGTGAAAGGTAGGTAGAGACCTGGGGTATTTTGCACGTCTGTAACAGTGGTGGAAGACTTCTCTCAGGAAGTCATCTGCAAGGTGTAGGAGGAGTATGTTTGATGAAGGAAATAAAACAAAAAGCATTAGACCCTTTCCTCAGTGAAAGGGCTTTCTCGGGGCTTATAACTGAGAGCAGAGATGCTGGCATTTCACTTTAATAGCCTCACAGATTCAGCTTGGCAATAAAAGAAATAAATGGGTAACATCCTCAAACAGCCTACCCACAGCTCACTGATGCAACCTGCGGAGCCTTGTGCCTTTGTCCTCTGCCACTACAGCAGGTCCCTGACAGTGCTGGGCTGGGGAATGCTGCCCTGGGCGCTTTCTTTCCCCTGCCCCTTTCCCCTTGCCTGCTACAAAGTATTTAAAGGCAAACCTCAAAGCTTCTGCTCTGAAAAGAGATTTTTCCACATCAAATTCACTTGATGAATGTTTGTCTGGAACACTATATTTATTACCGAAAAGCTTGTATTCCTGGTTATTTCACATGAACAATGGTGGAAGTCACTTGAATGGTATCCAAGGAGACAACTTTACTGAAGTAAACTAATTAATCTTTTCTTATAGCTGTTTATAGTTGGTTTTAAATAGACAGTAACTGATCCCGCAGAGCCCATTATAGCTCCTCTGTACGGAACACTTTATGAAGATATGCAATACATTTATCAGAGCTGGTTTCGCTTCTTAAAATAATGTCGTTAAGCTTCTCCATTTCATTCATAACATATTATTTTCCACTTCTTGCTGTCAGCCTCTAGTTCACATTATATTCCCCCTGGATCTCATTTAGTTTCAATAACATTGATTTCACCCATATGTGCCTTCTATTTCTGGCACCTTATTCCAATTTTGCCACTAGGTGTCATCAAAAAGCACACCAGCACTGCGGCTCCCAGCTTACTGAACACTTTGAGAATTCTGGGGAGAAAAGAAAAAAAAGATAAATTCTCATTAGCTGGCAATGAATTGACACAGTGGTAAGGGGGCCACATTTCTGATTTCCTGATGATTTTCTCTATCTAGACTTTTGCATTACAGTAACAAGTTGAAAACAGCACCCTCCAATGTTTGCACTGCAAGTGGTTGACATCAGCTTACCTTTGGTTTCATTAAGAGTTACTCTAAGGTCTGCCCAAATTTACAGTGCTTTTCAGGCCTTCTTAGCTCTTCAACAAGCCATTGGAGCTTCCAATTACATGATGTCTAAAAGATGAAATAAAGCACAAATTGAAGAGACATCAGATAGTTCATACCCATTTATTGCAGAGTTTCACTTTGAAAGCATTTAACACTCACTCCTGCACCCTACCCCCTGTAGATTGTGAAGAAATTTCTTTTTCATAGCAAATGTAACTCTTCATCTTTACGCTCCATCTCTCCCTCCCCAAATTTTAACTTTTTCAGCAAAAATGGTAAATGCAGTTTCTACCTATCACAATCTAACTGCACATTTCTGTACACTGTCACTTGCCCAGCTCTCCCTTTCTACATTCATTTGTTGCATAGGGGATTTCCTTTTTTAAAATCATCTGGACCAGAAGCTTGAATAAATTACAGGTGTTCACCAGGGCTATTAATCAGATCCTGATACAAAAATATTATCTGTCAAGTGCAGAAATGAACCTGCCCTGAATTTGCATAGTCAGCCGGGCACTGTAGGATCTGCAGGGGCAGAAGTAGCCCCAGCCAGAGGCATGCCATGGCAGTCCCACGGGCGGGCACCATTGGGCAGGGCCTGTGGGCTCTGCCGTGCTGGAAGCATCCTGCAGCCAGGCGCTGCCAGCTCTGCCAGGCTGCGTTCAGCTTGTCTGACACCTGCCAGGTGATTCTCAAGAGCCAAACACAAGGAGAGATTTAACCCTTCATTTTTTTAAACATCTATTAGCAAATTACAGAAAGCATGCTGCAGTAAAACAGACCAGTGTCACCAAAGACTCTAGTACCTTTCAGAAAAGCAAATCAGCTCCAGCACACAAATAAATTACATATCTACTAGTTGGTTATTTTGTTTCACCTCACACAAGCCAAAACATTTTCATTGATTTACCATTCCTGCAAGGCCTAGGATTGGGATTTGTACCTTTTGAAGTGGTTTAGCCAGGCTGAATGCTACACAGTGCCTTGTAGCTCAGCTGCCTTCTGGCTGGGTCAGCGTGGGATCCTGCTGCCTTCTGGAATTCGAGGGAAGCAACCATATGTCTGTCTTTGCAGTTATTCCTACGCGAGGCAGACAGCAGACCCTCCTTCACACAGTTTCTTTCAGGGTAGAAAGAAAACTGTTTAAACAAGGATAAGGAGAATCTCAATCTAGAAACCCCTGACTTCTTTCTGTGCCTGTGATGCCCAGAATTGGTACAGAGGAGGGAAGTGCACCAGGAAGGAAGAGTCCTGGGTCAGTCTTGAGTATATACAGAAGCCTGAGAAGCCCTGGCCTGTGCCTTTGTCTCATGTGAGATGGCTACTTACATGAAACTCAGGCTTCACAGGATTCACAAACTGAATTTGCTGTTAAATATAACCTCAAGAGTTTACACAGGACAGGTTATTATTAATATCCCATCTATTTGACCTAGATTCAGTAGACTGCAAAGTGCCACATTTAAATTTAACTTCTAAAGAAAAAATAATTAAATTGAAAAATCAATCACTGGGCAATTTCACATTCAGTTCATTTAAGGTCAGATTGTTGTTGTCTCAGAGAACATAAGTTATATTAGTTTAAGTTTTCTTAATGGAACAAATTCAGAAGTGATGTGAAATTAGACCTAATTATGTACTGGCTAATAAGTCTAAATTGGCATATAGCATACATATTAAGAGGTATGTATCCATTTACATCTTCTTTGACTCACTTATTACTTGGACCCAAGAAGACAAGGGGCAGGAATTGCCACCAGGGGTTCTGGATGGTTCAAAAGGTCACAGCTGGAGTGGACAAGTGCCTGCTTTCTTCCTCCACAGGCAGGCACTCAAGGCCAGGACTTGGCAGAGGTCGCTTCCCAAGGGTGTTTCTGCTGCTGCACAGGAGTTGCTGTGTTAAATGTGATCTGCTGTGGGTGATTGACCTTTGCAAGCCATGTGGTACCATTTCAATGGTTCTACATCTTTTTAGTATGCTGGCTCTGGGGAAAGTCCTAAACCAGGGTGAAACCACTTTCTTCAAATTTTAGTCCTCTTCAATCATCAACTATGAGTTATGTTTTGAGCTTCTGTAGAAAATCCATAATAATCCAGTTAGGTTCTTTGGTTTTACAGCTAATCAGTTCTCCAGCTGCAGGTGCTTTGGGCTTCCATCTACTTTTTCAAACTACAGTAGTTTAATTCAGCAGAACATTTTCAACAGGATTTCATAGTACTATGGAGTATAAAGGTTTTCTAACTGCATCACAGTATATGTATCTCCGTTGTTCAGAGATCTTAGCTCAATATAGTTTTGTTCTAGATTAAGATATATAATTCCAGGTTCAAGGATTTGTATTGTTGGTTTATGGACTTCTTTTTTCTTCCTAGTTCATGGGCTCTGACTAATTAAGTATAAAAGAATTTGCCCATAAAAAATTATCACTAGGTTTTTTTATTATAGCATGATAAATATTGGTTAATGTTAAGTTTTTACTTCTCTACAAGAATTGTGATTTTATTATACGTTACATATTTAAAGTGTCTTGTTAAGTTCTGTGGCAAACAATTTTATTGACATGTAACAATAAACTCTGAAGTAATCTAATTTAGGAAAGTAATTTTGAAAGTACTTTAGAAAAGTATCTTTTTCTTTTAATGATATATTTCTGATTAATTTGTGGCTTTAGGGAAGCCATGTTGGTATAGCTGTCTCTCCTAAGAAAATCATCCCTTGAAGGTGAAGCCTATGCAACATACTTTGAACAAGGCCTTTGTAGACTCAGTTTTGCAGACATGCAGAACTTTTGCAACTTAAAGCTCTAGTTTTCAAATGAAAAAAAGAAAGCTGTTTGCAAGTTTAACTGCACTCATCTTAGAATAACAGCAGCTGGCCATAAGAAAATCCATCTATCTGCATTACTTCCTTTACTCTGAGATGCAACATAAATCAAAAATCCCTAGTGCCAACTCGACTGAGAGCCAAGAGAGTTACATTTTTATTCCTAAAGTTTTGTATTTCAAGGTAGCATAAAGCACCAGAAAGAATCACAGATTGTTATTCTTTATCTGCATTTCAAGTCAGAATTTCTAATGTAAAGATCCCTGTTTGTCTTTTCCACAGGCATGCCTAAGGGAGGAGCACAGCTGGTGAGACAGCTGCAGTGGGCTAACCTCATGAAGGTTCCTGTGAGGATTCTGCTCAGTGATGTCTTACAGATTTTAGGGATGTAGTTCTTTCCTGTTTCCTTAATTCCTGTTTCCTTTGTTCCTGGGTTAATGAAGAAAAGGAAATACCTTAGATGAAACTCCCTTATGCACAACTTCTGTGACACTTTAGTCCACTGTATTTTTCCTTCCACAAGAGACCAAGTAAAGGAGGACAGAGGCCTCATCAGAAGATGGAACTGAGCTGTGTGCCTCGTCAGAAGTCACTAGGCTTCTTGTCACAGCCAAGGCTGTATCTCCAAGTATAGGCACTGTGCAGACCAAGAAAAGTATGAGAGGAATCTTTGAAAATATGATTAATTACAAATTCAAGTTCTAATTTAAAAGCTTGAAGAGTTCTTCTAATTTAGCTGTATCTTGAGAATATTAAAACTTTTTTCAGTACATTAAAATACATTTTTTTAAAAAAAGGAAAACCAACAAGCATGATCAATACGAAGTTCTCAGGCAATAGTAAATAATCTGGGTTTTTTCCTTTTCTTTCTTCTTTAAAAAAAACCCCCAAAAACCCAACCTGAAAACTTCTTGACAGATTGAACTATTTCTGTTATAAACCTACCTTCAGCTATTTCAGGTGTGACAAGCTCTGCTGAGCTTTCCTTAGCATCCATTGTTTTTCTCCTGGTATGAAGACTCTGTGGGAGCTTCAGAAATACTTGGCATCAACTCTCAATTCCTTTACAATGCCTAAAGAGAGATTTCTTTGGAAGTACATATTTAACCTCTATGCTTTCAATCAGTGCCAAGAAGAAATGCATTTCTGCTGGGAATTAATGGTGTTAATTTTTTGGCTTCTTTATCCTTTAAAGAGACTTTGGTCAGAGTCTGCTTATTCTAAGATTTAACTCTGAAAATACAGAGTTCCAATACAGCAAAAGCATTTTGTTTGTTTACTTGTTTTAATGCTGCTAGAAAGAAGTTCCTTCCCAGCAAATAGGGGGAAAAAACCCCCCTCCACCAGTAGTATATGCAGACCAAATACCATGTTTTCTTAACAGTACACAGAAATAAGAAAGTGAGTCAGGCTACTCTGCTGTTATCATATGTGTCAGATACAAATAACTTTGCAAATTGGATTTTTGTCTTTATAACACCTGTACATACTTCCCAGAGATCAGCTTATAAATGGCTCCATGCCCTCTACCATGACAAGGTAGACTTGTCCATGGGCTGGCTGCTGAGCCGCAAGACACAGGGTAAGTGCCAGAGATCAGAGAGGTCAAGCATTCAGGATTTCTGGAAGTTATAGCTGTGGCACTTGGGTGGTTGAAGAGAATGGCATCACTCCTTCCTCCTTGCTATTGTAGAGCAAAGAACTGCAGTGTGATCTCCATTTTACTTTCTTAGCTCCCTCTTTTAATAATAGACAGTGGGTGAGAGGCTGATTTCCCATCAGCACAGGGGCCTGGCAGCCTGTTCCACACACTGCTTTGATTCAATTCTGGTAGAACTGCCCAGGTTTTCCCCTTTTCTCTACCTGTTTTCAAGGCCCTGGTGTTCCTTTTCATCAGCAGGAGTATAAAAAACTCCTTTTGTCTCAACTGCATGTGAAAGAGACACTCACAGAATTGAAATTTTTCTTATTTTAAATGAAACTAGAAAGCAAGTGGGTGATCTGTTGAAATGCATGATTGTGTGAACTGCTTGCTGAAAGCATGCAGCCAAGCTTTGTGAAAAGGTGGGAGCAATCCCTGCTTATCAAATACCTTCCAAATACCAAGCAAAAAAATGTTTGATGATTTTAATCTTTTCTATCTGTCATGATGAGAAAAGACAATTCCTTTGACAGTGTGGTGACATATATTTCTAAAATGAAAGAAGATTATAATAATTTTTTGATTCAAGTCTTCTTAGAAGAAACTTTATTTGCTATCTGGAGTCCGTTTCTGTTGACCTTATCTGAAAACCTCTATGTGTGTTTTGGAAGAATCAGATACTTTAAGATGTGATCAAGGCAGGAATAAATTTTCCACACGGGATGTTTTAGAGGATGTCTGATCATGTCAATGCAGTCTTGAGAGGATTGCTGTTTCTAAATCAGATACACTGTATTTAACCACTTCAGTGTTATTCCTATGAAACATTGAGGAATATAAGCAGTTACCCTGTTCAAACATTGTCATCAGTCCACCTGGTATTTGCATTAGCAGTGGAAGACAGCATCCAAACACTATCATGTAATTTAAGCCTCATGAACAGGTTTCATACCAGGCTAAGAACATGAGAAAAAAAGCAAAGATACTTCTTTTTTATACCAATATTAATGTTGAGAAGCCAACATATTGTCAGTTATCTCAAATTCTCTACTGCTGCCTCCTGAGGAACAATATGCAGTAGCATTTTGTGTTTCTTCCTTATGCCAAGGTCAAACAACACCAATGAATGAGGATGAGAGACTTCCTTTGCTTTCTCATGACAAGAAAAGAATTTCTTTTGGTGCTCACCAACATGTTTACTGAAATCTTGGGAATATCTGACAAGTCCTATTAGTCTTGAAGTTCTGCTTTCATTATTAATGTTCTATGTTATTACAGAAGTATGGAGTTGAATGCCTATTTTAGAATAAACACATGCAATGAGCATATGAATCAAAAGAAATAACCATCACCGTCCAAGTTTCTTCTTTGCTTTCTGGTAACTCCTTGACTTGGAACATTTTCCAACTCTGGATATGATGACAGTAATGCAAATGTGTTTTGTGGAAGATGCATAGAACTTCTGAACTTACTGCACATCAGAGTTTGTTAAAGTCACAGAATCAAATTTGCCAGTTAAAATTGTAGCCCGGGGAGGTGGGGGTGGGGAAACAACTGAAAAATATTTAAGGGTTTTACTGTGCAAATATGCTTTATTTTATAGGTGATCAAGCCACGCCACACTGAAAGAGAAATGCCAGTAGAATGAGTTAGAGTGGCTAGATGAAGTTCCTGGCACTGAGTAGAGCCCTATCCTCAATGGCTTATTTCAGAAGACATAAGATTATCAAGCATCTATCAAACAGCTTTTAGTTTAATTCTTCAGTTATATATTCTTTAAATGACAACACAGAAGTGCATGTTAAATCACAACTGAATTTTTGCTCACTCACAATATAAACCAAAAATTGGCAGTCTGAAAACACACCTTTGTGAACACGCTTTCCTCCTTGGGTGCCTGGGAGTGCACTGTACCTCTCAGCAGCTCACACGCCATCCCGTTGCAGTGAGAGCTCCCTTGCCTCTTGCAGCACACCTTGTGCCTGTTCTCTGTACCCCTGGAATGTCATCCTGGCATACAGCAAGCACGCAATACAGGATGCAAATTAAAATATAAAATATTTCTTTTAAAAATAGATGTAAATAATGACAGGTAACATATGCAAAGAGTTAAGTGTTTTCAGGAAGAGGCTAAAACTGTTTAATACCTTTTTTCCCATGACAGGACATGCAGAGCAGGCCAGCTCCAATGATTTAGAAGACACCAGAGCCTTCCCAGCATTCAGTCCCAGAGAGGGAACAGCAAGTCATTAACTTTTAAATTTAACTTCTGCATTTGAAAATGTGGATGTAATTCTTTACACCCTCTACATTTGAACAGTTCTGGTGCCTTTGCTACCACTAATCAGTTTCTCCTGTACTAAATCATTTACAGAGAGCAACCACTGAAGCTGATTTATGAGTCTGGTGCCAGGTCTGGCACCACAAAGGGCTCAGGTGATAGAAAGTATCTGTGCTTGCATGTTCCCTCACCCCTTGTGTATTCCAAAGATGGGTAGCAGAGAAGTGGGAGAATATAACTGGAATCTGTTTAGCATCAGCAAGGAACTGGAGTCTGGGATTTATGGTTTGGTAGATGTCAAAGGTGAAAAGCATTCACTAATGAAGTCTGAACTGGTGTCAGATGGACATTGTGGTTCTGTTCCCATCTCCCTTTTCCTGAGGGCTGAAAAAAGCATCAGCAGAGATTCACCTGTGAAAGTCACAGGTAAATCTCATACTGGAGGGTTTTTCTACATGAACTCTGATTGCCTCACCACTGGGGGAAGCTGAGACCAAGAAAACATCTCTGCCCCAGGGAAGGAGCAAGGCATTGACTCAAGGCACAACTGAGGAGTAATGTATCAAGATATGGAAAGGGATTACTGTAGACCTGGACTCAGGGGCAGAAAGAGAACAGAAGACAGATCTCTTGTCCTTCTGATGCATGTCAGATACTTAGCAGGAAAGCAAATTAAAACTCAACACACATTATAAGGTCTGTGAGTACCCTCTCATGCTGTGGCTATATTGCAAATGATGCTGTTCTGCAAGGTGGGTAGCCTGTGTTCAGAACAGGAGCACACCTCTACATGGTCCCATCAGGAGTCATACAGACAAGAAAAAACAAGGATGGAGCTACTGTATTTCCTCTTACATAAACCAGACACCTACTATTTCCTTGCCTTGCTTGGCAATGGGTAGGCTCACGCTATTCGGCCGCGAGAGACTCAGAGCAGCTCCGGTGAAGTCAGGCAGTAAAGATCCATTTTTCATTCAGCCTTTGCAGAAAATGTTAGAGAACTTTTTAAAATTCAAATTGCATGTGAAAACCTTATTTGGCACAGTTGAACACGAAAATTAGTTTTGAATGAAGCTACCACCTGCTTTCCTGAGGAGATAATATATCCCAAAAAGGAAGTGTTTGCAGGCATTGCATCACTGACCCTCTAAGGCAAGCATCAGACCTGCCAGAAAATGTGTTTAGCACACTCAAGGCTGACAGAGCTTAGACAGATAAAATGAGAAGGGTAATGGTTATGTTGTCCCCTATTCTTAGGCTTTCTTATGTGCTAAAATCTGGTATCACAAAATCTTCTGCCAATTTTACTCTTCCTGCAGGTGTTGTGGTGGTGGCTCTTTTTTTTTTTTTTTTTCAGCATGGGAGGTGGGGTTTTGCTGCTGTAAAAGTGAGCTTTAAGGAAAACATTCAAGGTGGACTGCTTGGAGACTTTATAGTTCAGGAAGCTGCTTTCAAGTTCATGGGCTGAATGGAAAAAATCTCACCAACACTTGTGGAAAATGAAGACAGACTTCACTCAGGAGATGAAGGAGGGAGCTGACATCTTGACAGGCTGTTAGAACTGATACTTAAGAGGCTAATAGAGGGCCAGAGAAACAAGGTTTGATGTGGTCAAGAAAGGAGCTAGAGAGAGGATCAAAGAGTCAGCTGATATAATCAGAAGGCAAGGCAAGATGCTGCTGCAATAGGTTCAAACATGGGATGGCAAGAGCTTGGCTGGTAGAAATCGATCCCTGAACAGTGGCAAAAACCTCTCTCTTGCAGTGGGAGGAAAGGAAGTGTCTACATAGAAAAGAACTTGGGTGGGTGGCTCTGGGGAGAAGACTTAACCAAAAATGACATCTTTTTATGAGCAAGAAACCTCCTGAAGGAAACAGAAAATCCTAGAGAAATGAACTTGAAATTTCCTTTGCTGGACAAGATCTGTGTTTTGTTCTGGAGTGCCAGGGAGGGTGCTCAGTGCCTGAAGTATCTTGAAAGCTGTGGCTCAGAATTAGCGCTCTGACAGCACCAGCCGGCTGCTGCATGTGTTGGGCATTTAAATCTGCTGAAGGTACATCACATATCTAAAGTGGTAGTCTTAAAAAGAAGCCTGTATGCTGTGGCTGCTCCTAGCCTAGGAAAATAGCTCTCAGTAGCTAACACCTCCTAACTAATGTGTTTTTCATCAAATGCTTTCATGTAAGACTAACCTAAACATGTCGATCCCTTTCTTGATGCAACTTGCTTCACAGGGCTAGATGTGGCCATCCTGGCACTAATACTGCCTGCATTTTGTGGTTGCAAGTCTGGCTATGCCTGTTCCTCTCCTCAGTCCATCTGATGGGGAAGGCAGCCCTTTCCTTCAGGGCACCTTAGGCCTTCTGTGCAAGAGGAAGCTGTCCGCTGTTTCCAAGTGGTTCCTGAACTAACAAAACCACTGCAGACATCTATGCCTACCCAGTCTCATGTAAAGGGACTGACCTGATTCTGTCCCTTCACACAAAGAATAAAACATTCTAATGCTGATGGAATATGTTTTACTACTGTTTTCTTCAGTTCCACCTAAGTCCTTAACATCCTTTTCTTTTTATATCTCATGGAATTGAGATAAACAGTGGAGGCACTCAAATACTTTTTAAGAGTCAGTGAAAAATGGTTGCCGTGTGAACTCCACCTTTCAGTTTTGTTCCATTTTCATTTGGCTTGCACAATAAAATCACAGTATTTTGCCTACCTTTATTTCAGGGGGATAAAGGAGCAATTTTTGTTTGTACAGTTCTGTAGATCTGAATTTACTTTCAGAGAGAAAAATTTTGTGGAGTGGATTTACATCTAACAAAGAGCACATCTATGTTCTGTGGATTTTGCTGGCCAGCTCTCCAGACACAGAAATCTGTCTCCACCTTACCTAATTCTGCTTCTGAGATAGCAAGTGCCCTTTTCGCAGTCAGCATCTTACCTAGTGGATGTTTATCAGATCAATCCAGCAGTAGCCTTAACTTTGTTGCACAGAGTGTTTTTTTCCTATAATAATCCACCCTCTTGCTGCTGCTTTACTATATTGCCTACATTTCCCTTAAACAGCCCATAATACTTGTCTAAAAATATGACCAATTTTTGAATTGATCTTTCCTTCTTAAGTCTGATAGGATGCAGAAGAAATACTCAGTTCAAAACTCAAACAGCCCATTGCTCCAAAACACACGAACCCAGGAACAAATGCAGAACAAAAGTCAGCTGTGGCCCTTGATGCACTAGTAGAAGTTGCTTGTCAATGAACACAGGGTGGTGTGTGGTAAGTATTTCATTGAATTGGTTAAACAGTTTCAGGTAATCTAAGCAAATACCTTTGCAAAAACATACTTGTTTTAGTAAAACTCAACAAGACCTGAAACACATCGCATTGCAATTACTGCAAAGTCCTTCCTTTGGCCTAAAAAATACAACCTCAGCCCCTCCAAAATCTAGCCACAACATTGCAGTGCAAATAATTTCTCCACCCTGCCACTTTGACTCTCTTGCCTTTCCAGATATTCCTCCTTTCAGTTCCCCTTCTTCAGACTATTACAGGGAAGATATGCTGGTCTTCATTTTTTCAGGCTTTCATAGCAGATGCCCACCATGTTGTGAATGATCATTCAGTGTTTAGTTCTGCAGTTTCCTTTGGCTTAGTGATTACTTTCGATTTTTCAGCAGAAGACATTTTTAACTTTTAGAATTACTGACTAATTTAAGATGACAGGTCTTCTAGAGGTCACTGAGCCCAGTCTCCTGCTCAAAGCATTCGGAGTTGGATCAGGTTGCTCATCTGCACCCATCAGGCATTTGAGGACAGCGGCCAGAACTACTACAGCCTTCTCCAGGCTCAACGAACCCACCTCACTTTCCTGAACACATCATGCTTGTTTCCTAACTACCTTTGTAGCCTTCTCCCATTCTTGCTCCAATTTGTCAAAATCTCTTCTTGTATCAGAGGCCCCGGACAGGACACGTTACTCCAGGTGCAGCTTCAAAGATGCTGAACAGAGGAGTTTTACCAAATCCCTTAATGTTCAAGGTCAGGCTTGATGAGGCTCTCTGCAACCTGATCTAGCAAGAGACGTCCCTGTTGACTGCAGGGGGATTGGACTAGATGACCTTGGAAGGTCCCTTCCAACCCAATACATTCTATGATTCTATGCTGGCCATGGTTTAGCTAATGCAGCGCAGTACTCAGTTAAGCTCTGCTGCCACAAGGGTGCACTGCAGACTTGTGTTCAGTTTGTCCACCATAAAATTTGGGTGTCCCCCTTCCCATCCAGTTGCTTTACTGCAAAGCTACTTTCTGGTGAGCGAGCTTGATCTGCAGTATTGCATGGTGTGGCTCCTTCCCAGAGGCAGGACTTGGCCTTTGTCTGCAACCCATGAGATTCCTGTTAAACCACGTCTCCAGCTTGCTGAAGTCTGAACAGTAGCATTACCCTCCAGCATACCACCTGGAAAAGCAAGCCCCCTGGTGTGGTGTTAGAACCTACACACTTGTCAAGTACTCTCCGCCTCCCTATACAGGTCACTGGCGAGCCCTTTGTTACTGACCCAAGGAATAGCAGTTAACTGGCTGTCGCAGACTGCAAACAACTGCCCAAAGCTTGGAGCTTGGTGGCCCAGCCACTCCTACAGCCACCTTGTAGCCACTCTCCCCGTCCACACAGCCCCATGTGCCTGCTGGGATTCTACAAGAGATGGTGTCAGAAGTCTCACTGGAGTCAGTGCACGGGCACCCCCTGCTCGCAGCGCCTGCACAGGCAGGTATCTCAGCACTGAACGCACTCAGGCTGCTTGGGCACGATTTCGGCTTTTGCAAACTCATGTTGTTCAGTCCCAATCGCCTACTTGTTTTCATGTATCATCTGGATACATCTTTTCTGGATCATCTTTCTCGCCATTTTTTGAAGGCAGGCATAAAAATGACCTTTTTCCAGTCACTGGGGACCTCCCTCAACTGCAGCCTTTTAAAGGCAACAGGCCCAATTTGGAGGCCTCCATTTCTGGTGCTTGGCAGGAGCTGGCTCTTGGCATTCAGCGTTTAGCACAGTACTCTATCAATACAAATAAATACGAATAGGAAATTAAACCAAATAGAAACATTTCTAAACCAATGTTACTTGAATCCAAAACCATTATAATATCTAAGAATTCTAAATACTCAAATATATATATATATATATATAGTTTTACCTGAAATGCTGTTCACTCCAATAAATACTTGAGGATGTCACTTGAAACAAGAATGTTAAGTAAAAAATGATTAAAAAAAATATACTAGCCATAATATGAAAATCATCATGACTGCTGTGACCAGAAGGTGACAGCTGTGGAGACTTACTGCTCAACCAAGCATGAGTAAGTAGTACAGTACCTCTCTTATTCAAGGTGACATGTTCAAAAGATATATAGTGAGGCTCACTGGATTATTGCCAGATGCATAGAAGTAGTGAAATACTTCCTGAAGAGCTTAAGAGAACCAAGTTCTCTTTTTTTCAGACAAATGTGACAAATTCTTTTGCAAAACTTTTCTGAGCATAAAATTTATAGTCCAAGATCACAGAGTGAGGAAGTGAAATAAAGTAATTTCTTTTCTAATGAAATAATCTCTTTCTTACAGGAAGCACTTATTGGTTCATAGTAGATGGACTCTAATTCCCAGTATAACATTATCATAGGAATTCAAATAGTGATACGAACAGGGCAATGTGTGTACTAGCTTCTGTCTTCTTCCTTCTGCTATCTTACCAAATTTAAAAGGAAATATTTTACTATTGTTTTGACCTACAGAAATGAGAAGCACACATACTAGTGTCATGCAGTGGTCATAGAAGATCTTGATTCTATTGTTTTTCTTAAAAGAATATATCTGCAAGGACTACTGGACCATGGCCTCTGATACCCCTTATGGAAATCTTTTGCAGTACAGGGACCATGATTGGGCCACATGTGCCAGCAGAAAGTTCCTGCTGGTATGTCTGTCTCCAGTCTGGATCCTTTTTCTTCTGCTACAGAAAGATGGCAGTGCCAGGTGGCAACCCCTGACCAACAAGTGCCCCTTATAAACTTTGACTTCTCACACAGTAACAACTTGCAGCTCAGAGTGCAGTGAACAGATCTAGAATACTAGACATGTGAGAGGATGTGATCCTATTACTTTAACCGTATTTCCTTAGCAGTTTACACATTCAATATATTTATTCAAAATGGTAACTGCATTGCAAATATTATATTTCATATAATATTCACTAGCTTTTTGTTACAACAAACCCATTAATTTCATGGCCAGCTGTCTGTAATGCTATTACACCTCAGGAGAAAACATCCTAGCATATCAAAAAAGCAGCTGATAGCCTTTGTGCAAGTCTGGTACACATTTTCCTTCTCATGTAGAGCCTATTTCTAAGATGTGAGATCTCAGCTGGCATAATGAGCAAGTTTGCCATTTATCATGTAATTATAATCTCAAATGCTCAGTCCTGCATATCTAGACAAAACTTTGGTGACCAGCAGAATAACAGTACACAAAATATAAGTTAACACAGCAACAAATACAAAGGGTGTTGAATATGAATCCAAACATGAGTCTTAGCTTACATCACAGTTTTTTAGTTCCTTATGTTTCACAGGTTAAGTAATTCCTCTCATTGCTGAATGACATGATACGTTCTTTCACTCTTACTGACCTAAATATTTCTTCAATGTAAGATGATCTTTGAAATGCTCAGTGCTCCAACAAATCTATACATCTCTGGCTGGTCCCCTCCTTAGTACAGGTTTTCTGATTTATATGAGAACATTTTCAGTCACAGAAAATTGCTTTAAAATTCTGATTTAACAGTTGGTTATAAAAAACAGGTAAAATAGTGCTGTAATACATAGATGACTCTTGCTTACTGAAGAACCAATTAAAGTATACAGTTCTGTAAACCTCTTATGCTGGACAGAAACAGGCTCCTCATGCAAGTAACTTCTCTGAAAGTAGCTGAGCAGTTAAACCTGACTCCCTACAAGCACGAGTTAGAAAATCAGACACAAATAGATGCACATGGAAAAATGCCTGCCTCTACTCTTCTGTAATTCTGAGAGTCCACAGAATTAGTACAACTGTACCTGCTTCCCCAGAGGATGCCAAAAGCCCAGACTCCCTTACCTACCACTTTGTAGGCGATTCTCCAGCAAATTATCCTCTCACAACACAGTGGACTGCTCCACTGAATAGTGGAAATTGGGCAGAATTACACTTGCAGAAAATGATCTCTAATATGTTGCAACTATGAGGTATATGTTGGCCTGTAAATTCTCTATTATAAAGTTCCTGAAATCTTTATTCCTTGGCTTTTGTGGATTTGTAATGGCCCTGTTGGCTTTGTATTAACCCTAACAGTCTTAATAGTTGAGTCTTTTGTACTCTTTACTTTTCTCTTGATATCAACAAATAAAAGATTTTTAGAGAATAGATCTAGCTTTTCAGCAGGGAAAAAGATAGTTTGAAAGCTTCCCCAAACACCTGCCTTCAAAAGCCTGCTGCGTCCAGCAGCTGTGTCCTTCAGAACCAGTCCTGGCTCCAAAGCGACCTGCTTCCAGTCCCAGGTATGCCCGGGCTGGTTTTAAAGTTAATCCTTAGTCTCCATCAGAGATGGCATAATCATGTTGTAGCATTTTGGTGGTACATTTATAAAAAAATAATCACTCACCTTCCTTTGAATAGCCGATGTAGTGAATGTTTATGGTCTTACTGCAAAAACACCCCAGTAAACGCTGTAACAGGATGTAGCAAGGAAAAGACATTAAAATGCAAGTAAACACAGGTTCTGTAATTATACCTTATTGCAACTCTAATGCTTTGCCTGCTCCTGAAGACTCCTTTAGCTAAATTGGTTTGTTCCAGGCTTTTTCTGTACCAATTAACAAACACAAGAAGCATGTATATTTTTGTTATTATTTTATTGAAAAGGTACATTTAAAAAAATACACAGACATTTTACTATTATGGATTGCAGATAAAGATGCTCTAAAAGTTAATTCTATTTTTTTCCCTTTCTTCCACCTGTTGTCCCCATTATGACATAATGACTTCAATCTGAGTACTGCATATTGATATCACCTTTATAAAAGGGTTGGGGAGGTAAGAAGATAGGTGGGCCATTACTGCAATATATTCAGTAAACAGAGAATATGGTCAATTATAAATATTTTATGTTCTGTACATTATTGCATTAGGGAGCCACAATGTTATGCAGCATCGTTACAAAGGAAACTAGTTAGAAATTAAGAAAAAAGGTTATTTACGTACAAATACATGGATCCATTGTCTTGAACAATGCATGTGAGCTGTGGTAATGTGCAATTGAAAAGCTTTTTTTTCTCTTTAAACATTGCTTAGCAACACCAGTGAGGGAACAACAAAAATAAGTTAAATGAAAGTAGCAAACAAGTAGTAATCTTAACTATATGTTATATGGCTTTCTATTTATAATTTCTCTAAATAAAGTGTGACACAAAAGAAATAATTAAAAGCTTCAGTGCTGCATTGCTTTCAAACATTTGCACAGAAACTAAAAAAATATTCAAATCAGACATGTGATACATCTTTAGTACTACACAAGATACACCAGTACTGGGGCCTAGGACAGTACACAATCCCTGTCAACAAGAGCACACTGAAAAAAAAAAAGGATGCAATTCATTTTTGAGATGTTATCCACAATCAAGCATTTGGTTCATCTACTTTTTTTTCCACATTAGATTATAACCTACTGGTTTTCAGAGAAGTATTTACATAAGTGTGAGCAAGGAAGACCCTAGTTTTCAAGTCTTTCAGGAAATATTTTATGTTCCTTGATTCCAAGGTGCATCATACACATTGCCAAAAAATAACAGTAATAATAAAAAAATACTAGATGCATGAATCTTTAATGGTATAAATTTTATGAGCAATTAAGTTTTTACTAAATAACTTTATATCGGATTAAAAAAAGAGAGACAGAAAGACACTGAGCGAGTTGTCTGGACTCCAGAATGCAGTACCATCAGTGATGAATATTATGGTGTGGTTGATGGAGGAGTTATGCTGGATGGCATTTCAAAAAATAAAGACATTTTAAAATCTTGACCCCTTTTCCCTGCTTTTCTTTTACCCTTTCTACTGGCAATAGTTATCTCTTTTTTACATCAATAAATTAGTACGGTGCAAAAAGAATGGAGGCAGGTGTTGCCCGGATGGGACCGTGTCCTGGCCTGAGCAGAGCTGGGGGTATGGCAGGGGCCTGGAAGAGGGAGGTGGAGGGGCGGGGAGGGAGGGACAGGGCCGAGGACACAGCTGCGGCTGCAGCGAGAGGGGATGGAAGGAAAGCAGGTGCCAGTGGCTTGATCATGTCCTTCTGGAATGCAAGTTTTGCCTGGAATAAAACACATAAAAAAGCAACGTGAGGGAAAAAATGAACCCTGACAAAGGGCATGCTATGGTTTTTCACAGATGCCTCATGTCAACTGCTTAGAAATTTTACCCACATTATCTTCTTACTCCCAAGGCAATTAAAGCGGCCAAATCACATATTTAAAAAAACAGAAGTCTCTTGAGTGTAGGGGCAGCCACACTTATGCTTAGAAGGGAACATAACTTGCAAGTGAACAACATTAAATCATATTAAGACATAACTGTGCAAGAGATATTAAAAAAACATGATTAAGACTTCAATGTAAAAAAGTTAAATTTTGCACTTGCAAAAATGAATTGGAGATAAGTAGAGTGGTCAAGATGGGAAACTAGTATTAGTCCACTCAGCTTTTTACCTGCCAATGCAGAGCTACTCTTTCCAAAATAGAAATATTTTTAAAGATCTATACCAAAAAGAATTATTTCTGAAAGAATTATTACTCAGTTTATGATCTACAGTAGTTGCTGGTGCTTGTGGTGAAAAAGCTAACCAGAAGTACATACACTACAGTCTCACTGAAAATGGTTTGCACCACAATCACACATTTGTGGGGGCAAAGATACTCACGTCCTTCCTTTACTAGTAGAGGTCTGTCCTTATGCAATAGATTATAAAATGATGTATTAAACCAGTGAAGATTAGTGTGTGAAGAACCTATTGAATGGGGAGACTTAGAGAAAGCCTGCAGCATTTTTATTTGCCTCTGTGCAATTACAAAGACATATTAATATTTCAGTTTTTAAAGGCTTCTCACATGTTTACTCTTGCACACACACATTTGCATCTCTCTCTTTCCAACCTATGAAATTTTTTCTGTGCCACAGGTGGCATGAACTTTTCCCTAATGAATAAAATACAGGCTGAGTCATGAGCAAATAAACATACAATCTGTGCTGTGCTAGAGCCCGCCTGAACCCCAGCTGCAGCTGAATGGCAGAACCAGCTCGGGGAATTCCTGGAAATGCAGGTGGGTGTGGAAGGGGAACGGTTGGGGCTACAAGGGCAGGAGAGGAGTTTTGATAGCCACTGTCAGACACAGCCCAGGCACACAGATAGGCAATCAATTCTCCTAAACACCTGTTAACTCTTTTGTATCAACATAACACATCCACACAGCACTGTTTTGCTGTATGTAGAGAATGAGCATTAGTATTTTTATATCTTAACATCTTATGTCCTTTTTCCTGACTGCATCCATCATAACAGTTATCTCAGGTGCACAGAAAGATAGAGTATCTACGTTGCAGCCTTCAAGGAGAAGGGCCCAGCAGAGCCGACACCTTTCCATGGGGCACAGAGTTCATCCCCCATTCCACTGATTATTTCCTCCTTCGTAGCAGTAAATAACACTCACGGTGCTGTCTGCGTGCCTTTGACTGGGCAGGCAGAAAACATAACTAGCTTCAAATCTGATCCCTGTGCAGGCTCAGCCTGTGGGGGGAGAAACGCTACAGACGTGTTGGGCCTGTCATGTTCCTGTTTCTGTGCGGTGGGAGTCCCCAGGGTCACAAATTCACATAGACAGTGATGAGAAATAAAAATACTTACTGCTAAAATACTTGGGCTGCGCTGCAGTTTGTTGTAAGGACTATATTTAGGTTTCATAGGCTTTCCTGCAACTCTGTCCTTATGCCTTCGGCTGGAAATGTGCTGAAATAAATATACTCACATTTAATTAGCTGTTTAAACATTTCTCAGTTTTGAGTTTGAAATTGATTTATCAGCAGGATATGCCTAAGCCTCTGTTTGTAAGATAAAGTAGGTTCTTTAGAGAGAGCAAAGATGAGCTTTTCTAAATTAAACATAACAATTTGGAGCACATCCAATGGAGATTCAGAAACTAATAAAATACAGGGAATTCTGTGATCCAAGACAGGCTCTGCAAATTATTGATATATTGGTTAGTATTTCCTTTTTCCACTTGAAGAGCTTTGAACCAGGCAGAGCTATAACCATTAGGTCAAAGGGATATTCAGAAGTAGGAGGTAGATTTCAGTCTCACGGATGCTGTTCAGTTTATAAATAATTCAATATTAGCTGAAGGAAGAACCAGTATCCAGGGATATGTCTACACCATGCAATTTAATACTATCTTAGAGATAACTGAAATACCAGGAATGAGAGGACACCTGCGCACAGCACCATCCAGTTAGGGATTCCCATTTGGGTATCAGAAACAATGTATTTGTATTGGCACAGCTCTGAACCCAGGCCTAATTGGCTCTGATAGAGCAGAGCTGCATGTTCATACAGCTACACTGTTAATGACAATATTGCTCTACACAATTCATACATATCTACAGTATTACCCTCCTGCTGATTGTCCTAAACCAATAGATCCCAGTCACATTCCCCTCCTCACATAGTAAGTATCCCAGCAGACTGGAACAGCACCAAAAGAGGAATTCAGGGAGAATTTCTTGCATTTGGGAGATCAAAGTTCAAATCTCTCTCTTGAGCCACAGCAAACTTTTAAACTAGATCTGCTGTGTTATTCATTGATATGGACACCTTGCCCACATCTGCTTTAAGATGCTCAAGCCCATTTTTTCCCAGATGAAACAATTAGGTGAACTTGACCTATGGTGAGTTACTTAGAAATAGTTGTGGGGTGAATGAAAAGAAATGCTAAGTTCGCTTTTTGCCAAAACATCTTCACACAGACCTACATCCCACCTACAATATTGCAATGCAACTAAAACCAGCAAAGGACCCCTCGATACACTCAAGCTACCTGTTTAAGTTGAATTTCTGAATTAACGTGGACATCACAGATTTCACAATGAAACGTCTTGTTCTGCAGTCCAGAGCCTTTACTGCCATTCTGCACCTTCAGCCGGGATCCAGGTCTAGGGTAAGACTTGATGGGACCTGCACCATTCCGAGCCTCAACCATTGTCTTGTGCTTGGAGCCTAATGAGCAAGGAGACACAGGTGAGTTAAAGATCAGCAACACACAACCATGTCCATTAGCCATGGGACTTTTTGTAACGCATTTATCTTCAAGACAGAATGGTTGAATTTACCACAGATGGGGATTAATGATGGATCCCCACTTCCTCAATCTAAAGGTACACCAGACAATGGAAGAAAGGTTTGTACAAAAAGGGAACAACAGGCACGCTGGACCACTGCCCTTCTGTTTAGGGGCAGTGTGTGGCTGTATGGCCAAGGTGTTTGTTGCTTATTCTTCTGCCAAAATGCTCATAGTCGGTGAATCACAAAAAAGGCATTAGCCAAGAGTAGGAGAAGAACCACAGCAATCACTCAAAACCTGCCCAGGAACAGTAATATTTCAGTAAATCTCCTCTGATTTGGAAGAAATGGCTGCCTTGGCCATTTCAAGAATGGATTACAGCTGTAAAACCAGCTTTGATGGTTTGTTAACAAGCTTTATATCAGCAGCACACTACAGAGCAGCCAAACCACATTAGGGATTGCTGCTTGAGGTCTTTTAAAGGGAGCATATCTAATCTGCAATAATCAAAAGATTCTAGGACATCTAGGAAATCTAAGGAGCCCACCCTAAAATTATAAAAAATATAAAATAACAAAATTGCTATGAGTTGTATCAACAAAAAATGGACACAAGAGATAGTGAGATGAAATATGAAAGAGCGAACTGACATTGTAGAAACCTTGGTGTTACAGAAACCACTATGATCATACTGTGGTGGTATGATTGAATCTGATTAGGTAACATGAACTGTAGGGATGTTGTCAACTAAAAGCTTATAGAGTACATGAAGGACATTTCAAAAAACATTAGAGAGAGCTTTAATAAAATATCAAACACCACACATGAAATTGTTATCAACAGAAAATTTTTTGCAACTTGCTATTGTAAATTTTAACTAAAAGACTCTTCAGTGAAGTGTGACTGCCACAGTGTCAGAAAAACAGCTTGTTACACTGAATTTTAAAAATAATAACACACGCTTGTACTGTATGCATACTCACCTGTATTGTGGGCTTCTAGTTGTGACAGGGAATTCACAGCCACTTTGCATAATGAACAGTAAAGTAGTTTTTTGGCTTTTTCCTCTTCTGACTCAGAAACTGTGTTCAGAGATCCATTTGTGCTCTTGGAGGATGAGGCAGATGTTACAGGTGCCACTGTTGCCACTCCAGGTTTGGGAAGAAAAGGACACACTTCTGTACTGGACTGCTGACTTGCACTATTGGGTTTTGCTTTCCCTTTATCTTCTAAAAGAAACAAAATACGTATGTCATAATGTGCTGCACATAAAAAAACCCATACAGTAACAGTCCTGTGGTTCTAGTGAACCTAACACAACAGGGGCCTAATTCATCTCATTTAATAAAGGACAGCAGCATCCTTGAAATCTTGTTAAAATCCTACCATGAAATGTGGGTAATTTCATAAAAGGGGTGATTTTCCTGTTTTTAAGGTTACCAGTGAATACCAATGACTTCAACAAATTCAGCCAGCTGTTGTTGCTGTCATGTTGCAGGTTTGTCCAGTTGAAAGGAGCCCAAGAAAGCCCAAAGGCAGCCGCTGTTAAGGACCGGAGAGCATTCAGAAACATGTGAGGCTTTGCACTGGGGATTACAGAAATGTTTCTGAAAAGCAAAAATATTTGCCTTTGGAATGGTTCAAGTTCCTCAAAGTCACTGGGAGGATGCTGAAAGTCTCCAGCACCATCTTGACATATGATACCCCTCATTTCACTTAGAAGAGTTGATTGTGTTACTACACTACACACACAAACACAGCTGCTAACATTTTTAGGTTATTCCAAGAACAATTCCCCATATATCTGGAGATCAGACGGCTCCGATGTGCATCCAGTGCATTCCTGTATCACTTCACAAGCACAAGTCAATCAACTGTGCTTCTATGAGAGAGGTAGGCAGGCATTACTTCATTTGACAGATGGCGATTGCAAAGCAAGAGATTAAATGTCCCAACTGTGCCTAAAGAGCAATTTTGTGACCCAGCCAGTATTCAAATGCTCCTT
Organism: Brachypteracias leptosomus; assembly: GCA_013401335.1. Lineage (NCBI taxonomy): Eukaryota > Metazoa > Chordata > Aves > Coraciiformes > Brachypteraciidae > Brachypteracias > Brachypteracias leptosomus. The sequence continues at coordinate 90,061 of VYZX01025705.1, forward strand.
GCCTACACGTTTTTACAAGAGCTCATTGCATTTTAAGCCATTCAACTGCAGTTCTTGTGAGCACAGGCCATACTCGTTGCCAGCAGTAAACCAAGCTCACCTACAAAGAACATGGGATGGGAGGGGGATGGTACAATGGTTCTAGTATGTGCAATCCTGACAACATGGACATAAGAAATGACTACATAAGTGACCTGTTGTCACTGTGAACAACAGAAGTCAAATTTTATCATCAATGAGGTACAACATCGACATAACAGCAACCTCTTAAGAACAACTGATGTCCCATTTGAAACCTATGGCATGGTTTTAAATAGTGTTGAACTGATCTGAAAAACTAGGTTCTATTTTAAGCACTTGGTTATTCTTAAACACAGGTCCTTGCACTTTATGTTTACAGCTACCATACTCTGTCTTAACATCACTCTGCATATCTGGCCAACGTTGTGCTACCAAGAATTTAGAAAACAAGATTGTACCCTCTACAACAAATACTTAAAAGTGCATATCAACTATGAATAGGCATCTTGAAACTAAAACCCACAGCTGCTAGCATATTTCCCAGAAGTGCATTGCAGTGCATCAATTTTAGATTGTTAAAAACCATGAGAAATAAAATTCTAATAAAAGAATTCTTATTTTTTAAAATAGCAATAAAAATACTTTGAAATGACATGATATAAATGGTATTAAACATTGAAAATGACCAAGTACAAAAACTATTAGGACAAAATTAATGATAAAACCAGATTCTAAAGGTATTTTGATTGATAAAATATGACAAAAGAAAGTGATGTTAAATCACCATTCATAGACCATTCAATTTTAATGTCTCTATAGTAATAAGCCACATCTGCAAAAATCTAGAACACATTATATGACTTATAAGTCTTCATAAAATACATGGTTTTAATAAATAGCATCTGCTAACATTCTAAATTAAGGAGTTTTCAGTATGGAAAGTTCTTAGAGGTGCTAACATCTACAAAATAAACACACTGAACTGCTGCCATTTGTGAATTCACATTACAGGAAAATAGACCTGTTGTCATTGTTCTATGCAATATTATGCCATACTACAAAAGGCATAACACCAGGATATATGTGAACCTGACTACAATAAAGGCAGGCTCCTCAGTATTTTGCATTTCAGGCCTTAAAACAAAAAAAACCTGCAGAATTGCAAGCAGTATATTAATAAATAGAAACTACACTTCTAGTTTTGGGGTTTTTTTTTCCTGTTGTTTCTCATGTATTTTTTTTTAATGTAAGCATAAAGATTTGGTGATTTTCAAACACTTCCTGGAGACAGAAATCATCTCCTGTGAGAGGGAGAGCAGGAGGGGACCAGCAGGATCACCACCACCTGATGTGTGCCAAGGTGGACCCCTGGCCTAAGAGACTGCCTCGTGCAGCAAGTGCATCGCTCCCACTCCTGCCTGTGGCCCCTGACCTCGCTGTTCATCTGCAATGAGACGGAGCAGATTTTTATTTCTTTGTTTTGCTATCAAGCATCTGTGGAGTGAGATCCTGAGCAAGAGAGTATGATCCATTTTACACAGGCCACCAATTACCATCACAGTGATGGTTTTCCATCGCTAAATTTAACACACGATTGAAAAATGACAGATTTCATTTCCCACTTCTCCTCACTTAGCTGGCCACCAGCTGATATAGTACATCAATTTTTAAAATATTCTCTAGATTTACAGTGTTTTCAAAATTCGTAATACCAAGCAATTCTAGAGTATATAGTGCATAACAAGCAAACTTCTAGAAAACTAGAGAGAAGTTACCAACATCCAGCTGGACTCAATTCTGCCAGTATTGCAGCTTTTGGAAAGAACCTCAGTTCACATAATTTCATCATTTGGAAAGCTTCCTGACACAAATAAGCTCTTCATCTATGGGGATGTATAAGGAGAGACATACGCCCCTCTATGAATTAATGTTTCCTTCCACCATTCTAAATGCTTAATGCAGAACATCTTCAAAGATCATAATTGTAAGGTTATTATACAGTTTAACTCCCACAGAAAGTACATGGAGCTAAGTGCGTATTTGTCACTGCAGCAGGGCCAGAATTGGGTTTTCCTGGCTTCTAAAATCAGAAAATTGCACTTCTCCAAATGGGCTTTTGATAACAGCTGATTGTTTTCAATCCACAGAATTCAAAACACCATTAGTTACAGTTTTATGTTTGAGACAGAAATGCCAAGTGCTCAACTGTGCAAAGCACAGGAAATGCAAATCGCATGTATATACAAAGCATGAAGACAACTACTCTTCTACTTGTACTTATAGTGCAGAGCTAACAAATAACATCTCCATGCAGAAATCAAAAATGTAACTATTAATGCCTGCATGCATATACATACTTCCAAACTGTAATTGCTGTATAAAATACATGTGGATGGTCAGATGTAGCTGGAGGATTATAGTTCTCTTGCTCTTTCTGGAGGCAAGCATTATTGAGAGTAGGCTCAAACTTGATCTGATTTCCACAAGAGCCAAACCCACAGAGCCCAATAGAGCCAGACAGAGGTCAAACAAGTGCATGAGTGTGTCCACCCTGCCCAGAACCAGGGCAGCTTTTGCTGCACAGCTCAGCTGAGCACAGCTGGAAGCAGGAGACCATGGTGGTATCAACCTCCTCCCAGAAAACTGTAGCCATGATTCAACCTGAATCAGGGTTAGGTTGAAATGCTCACCTCATAACTCACATGCAAGAGGTTCATTTAAAATCTAACCCATACTATTGCACTGTATCTATGTTCTTTTTCCACATAGAAAGGTCATATTTCATCTGTGGTAAATTCCTGTCTTTAAATTATGTCTCCCTTTCCCTCAAGACTTCAGAGAAGTAAATCAATGGTTCATTTCAGGTTCTTATTGAAGCCTGAATTTAGTTTGAAACAGAGCCCAAGGAAAAAATAAAGCAAGCTAATTAAGTATTGCTTTGGGCTCAGTAATATCAATGCTCTTGTCGCCTACTTACATTGTTTCAATTCTGCTTTGAAGTTGTTTTCACATATTTCTGGTTGTATGCCTTCTGTTTGTGTCAGCACCATGTTAAAATTCAAGACTTATTTATCTAATTAGTACTGCCTCATTTCAGCTGTACATACCAAAGTCAGGACACAGCGCGGAGTAGCATCTGACAGGTTCAAATCTAACAGGTTCTAGCTTCCAATGCAAGACCAGCTGAAATGATTCATTGACCTTCACAGGTCATGCGGCTCTCACTACAGCTGCAATGGCACAACCTATAGGGCCTACCCGTTAATGCTCTAATCCTAGTCCAGCAAAGTGAATGGGTTTTGCCCTAGTTCAAAAACGAGCAAAAATGTTACTATAAAAACTTCTTTCCTCTGATACTCAACCTGCATCTCTTTTCAGTTATTTTCTTTCCTGGTGAACACCTGAGCGTGAACGCTCTGTCCTGGCTCACAGTCCAGCAATCGATCAATGCATTCCACGCAGAAAGCGAAAAGGATGTATTTTTTATCCTCTTAACCATTCCATTAAGCAGTTTGGTCTAGAAGGTACCTTTAAGTGAGTTCACTTGGTTTACTTTGTGATTTGTGTGAAGTGTTTACAATTTTTTAACATACATTTTCACAATATAAATTTGTACTCTAAAATGATCACATACCATACTAAAATGTGCCTATAGGTATTGCCTTCTACATCTAGGCAATAACTTTTTTTCTTTTTAAGTAAGAGTGATGATTTTGGTGCATGTTAGGCAGAAGTTCTAATTTGGACCTCATGACAAAAATATACATGATATTTTCAATAGAAAAGTATGCTGTTTTCAATAGAAAAGGAACTTACAATTCAGACCCTTAATTCAAAATTGAGATTTTTAATAAAAATAAAACCAAGGAGAATCCTAAAACTTATTTATAAATCTATACATCTAGAAAATCAAATGATAAAAGTTTTCTGTATCAAAAATACTCATTGCTACTTACATCCCACAACATGCGTATCTGCACAGCTTTTAACACTGGAGATACACAAAGCATAAGTCTGCAATAAACTTCTGGTTTGCAACAGCTTGTTCAAATAGCAATTGAAATTAAAAGATTATCCAAGGTAAAGATGATACATGCGATGCACTTGCAGGAGCCCTTTCCAACACACATGCTGAAAGCTTTTAGATATGAAGTTCTGCTATGATCCTAATAACCCTTACAAAACTGTCACATACATTTTCTGCCTTTATGCAACAAAGAATTAACCTTTCTCTTACTGTGACACTAACAGAAGAAATATTTCAATTACTGAAAAAAAATATATAGAGTGTGTGTGCATGTAATAAAAGCATAGCTTTATACCCGACAGCCTCTCTTCTCTGCCAAAAGCCAGGACGGTTACTCACTGCTTGTGCCGAAGGCTGAGTACATGAATGGACAAGGACCCTGGGATAGAGAACAGCCTCCCAGTTCAGCACTGGCTGTGATGAAGGCAGCTCCCCACTGGGAAGAGACCATGCCACGCTTATAACACCCACTGCCAGGCCTCAGCTTCATGCCTTTCCCTGTGCCAGGTCCTTCACTGCATGCCCCAGCTGCAGGCACTGAACAGCAGCCATACACAAAGTGCTTACAACACAAAGGGCAGCACAGACACCGCAAAGTGGCCACTGCTGCTCTAGACAACCCTACACCGAAGATCTTTTGCGAGATTTGCTAATTTCCCATCTTGGAAATGGAGATTTGTTCTTATAATTCTTCCACCTGCTCACACAACAGAACACAATCTCAGCTCAGAAAAGAGCATAATGGAAAAACTATTTTCAGCAGTCAAGATATTTATTATTCTCCTTCATAAAGGTAAGAAAATAGTAAATACTTGTGTGCTTTTTCCTCTTGAAAAACCTGGAGGACAGAGTCATACAATTTCCAATGCAATTTCCAGCCTGAAACAGCTACATAAGGAGAAACACAGCAACAAAACAGTTTACTGTATGACTTGATCACTGCATGGATATCAAGGATATACAACCAGTGACCAGAACTGATACACGGTTAGGTGCAAATCCTTTGATGTATTTAGCCTTTTTTATGGTGGCATGCTACAATAACACATTACTACTGAATGAACAACTTTTTAAAACGTGGACAACTTGATGACCCTGAATCCCTTCCATTAGTTTCTGACTATGCCACTTCCTACGGTACTTCAAACCAAAAATGATTTCTGAAAGGAAGGGTTTATATTTTATTTATGAGTTACTAGAAATGTGGTGCAAAGATCGACTTATGATAGCCCTGAATTCACATAAGTTGTGTTACAGGGAACTAGTATTAGTTTGAAGTGTTGATTTTGGAGAGTAATTGAAACTTTGAGGCAAAACAAGCATATCTCCCAAAACCAGAAGAGCTGTACTGAGTGAAATAGATTTTCAGGTTCTCCCTATAATTTCAACAGCTCCGAATATACCTGTGAATATTGGACTACATTAAACAACCTTTGAAGCATACATTGATTACAGGATGGGAAGAGGAAATCAATCAGATTGTCAGACTATCGTATAAATGCTCTTTCCCTGATCAACTGTGTAGCAAAGGTAAAATCAATTGCATTAAGTACAGCCATATATGATTCAAGAAATTTTGCTGAAAAGCTCATCATTGTAGCTAAATTGGTATTAATAAACACAAAGTAAGAATGTGTTTATTGAAAAATAAAATTCTCAGTTAAAAACTGACATTAGATGATTGGCATATCTGACATAAAACTAAAAAGTGACACTTATTTCCCACTACAAGTTTTCTTCCTGCAGTTCTTTTTAAAATATGCCCATTGGCAATGCTGAAGAGAGGCAAATTAGTTGATATTACTAAAAATCTGTCATTTGACCTTGCTATTCTAAGCTTTCTGCAGAAAGAACAATAAGGTGGCCCCCAGACAAGGTGTTTTTGAGACTAAGGGCAGAGATCACACCTGCAGACACAAGGGTACAAAATCACAAAAAAGACAGAACAACTGGTCACTAAAACAGGCCTCAGTATAGCAAGCAAACTTCTCACAAACTTTTTTCTGTTTTACAGTTCATCAGAGAAATAGAAATTTTCAGATGAGGAAGTAACAGCTTGGCAGCTGTTTGCAGGAAGCTCTTCATAAATCAGATCAGGAAAAGTGAGAAACCGGTTTCAGTGATTGATGGGTGGTAGTTACAATTTGGCATCTTGAAAGTACTTTAACAAAAGACATGCAAAGGTATGGAGAGCTTTGAAAGTGAAAGACATGAAGAATTTGGAGAGAGAGAAATCAGTCACTTTACTACAGAAATACTGTAACAAAATTTGCAGCATTTAAAACAAAAACATGAAAGTAGAGAGATCACAGACAAAGAGGTTACAAGCCTGGCTGAAAGTAATTAAGGGAGATATTAAGAAACCATGACAAAACAAAATCAAGGTGGGGAAAGCTGAACCCATGCTGTTCTTGAGGGACTGCTTAAACAAACCCTAAGATCTACTCTGGGGCACAGCTATGGGGCAAAGAGAGGGGACACACAAGTAATCACATTGGAAACAATAGTTGCTGTACATCTCTTTGCCCTGAAATAAGATATGGATGGAGAAGAAGATCAATGACAACATGAAGAGGACAAGAAGGGCCTCCTTCAATATATTAGCAGAAAAGCTACTGAATAGAAAGGTAGACAAAAGCTCCAGTAAGAAAAGCAAGTTTCAAAACATTGTTCTTCACAGAAAGCATTCTCTTTTGCTGGCTCATACTGCTAAAAAGGAATAAAGCACACACTTATACAATTAATTATCCTTTTTATGAAGAAAAAGATAAACACTATGAGTAATACATGCCATAAAGGCAATAGCAGAAGAGCAAACAAGTCACCAGTGGTCCCAATCTTTACAGCATTTCTAAGCACTCTGTCCTGCATCTCAGTATCACTCCAAAAAACCCCAACAAATAGCATTAGATTATTTCTTGACGCTCATTAAGACAGTTAGCTAACTTTGATAAGGGATTTCAAAATCTTTTTTGTTTTATCTCCACATTTGCTGAATAATGAGACTCTAATGGCTGTCAGACAAAATACCTACTTTCTCACCAGTTGTGCAGTCTACTGAGAAATGAGGCTGAAAAACCCGTAGGGTTCTGTTCCAGAAAAATTCCACTGCAAACCTACATGCAAATCAGACAGCACAGTGTATCTATTAACCCTCTGGTTACCGTTAGTTTTTGTAAAATGTTTTTTCTTGTACTTCAGGCTTATCTGAAAAACAGCTGGTTTTATATAAAGAAAGGTTTTTACATTAAATATATCTGTTTGGCATTCTAAGGAAATTAACTTTTGCTTTTAAACAAAGATGAGAAACAAGTGGAAGCTATAAATATAAAACTTTACATCTCAATCACAAATGTACACTGAAATAAGCTACAGCACATTTTTTCAAGATACTGAAGCTACATCAGGAAATGTCTGGATGGCTCTGCAATATTGAGTGAACTCTACAGCTAGACTGATTATCCAATTAACTGCATCACTACTCTCCAACGGGCTTTTCTATTTCAGAAGTATTGCTTGTTTGGCTATGGTACAACACTGATGTTGATATTTAGATAATTTCTTAGATATTCTATTTCTGATTTGGAACACCAAAGACTGCAGGGAATTTTCTTAAAAAAGGAACCTGTCAATTTTTCAGAGTACAAAAATATTTACAAATGATCAGTTTAAGGACATAATGTTAAAAAGGTTTGGTTTTGAAATTTTGGATGGGATTAATTTTTATGAAAGCTGACTGATGAGAATTAGAAAATATTCTGAAGTAGGCACAGTCATGCAACACCTATTTCTGTACCTAATTTTACACCTTCCTGAACAGAGATTTCCTGCTGCTCTAGTTACACGGACATCTGAGATGATCCCAGCGTATCACCTATGATTTTTAGTCAATTCTTTACACAGCTGGGGATTCTGGGGGAATTGTTTTTTGTTGGTTGGCTGGTGTTTTAGACATGTTTTACTGACCAAAACCAAGAAAAATATGGGTGCACTCACCAGGGAGGAAAAAAATTAATTAAAAAATGCTGGCAAATACATAAAAAGTACATCTCAAAGTAACTGTACAAAAGTTGTTACATATTGACAAAGAGCATTCACATTTCAAAAACCTCTTATTACTATTTCAACAGCAGTTGAAAATGAGGTGGATCCAACCAGGGGACATAAAACAACAGACACCTATCTAGGGTGGATGCTAATTTAACAAGTATCCATAGAGGGAGACTATCCAATAGGTTAGTCTTCCTGAGTCCTGTTGATGTATTAGGCAAATTTACTTTAAGTCTACCTTAACCTTTCATCTTTTCTGAGCTATGCCAGTCTGTATTGGCTGGAATGAAAAAATTTAAGAGCTGGAAAATTATAATACAGTTCAGGCAAAGTTTGAAATATAATATAATATCTGTTATTACAAAATGCGACTCACTTCTGAGTGAAAGTAAATGTTTTTGCTGGTTAAACTTATCTTTTTCTGACACCAGACATCTATTATTTTGTAAATATTTTATACTCCCATTACAGACTCTGTCACATTTATTTCAGAGGTCCTGGAATGCAAACTTTTGATAGCACTGCATCATCTTTTTAACATTTTAATAATGTACGGATGCTTAGAAAAATAACATTCAAAGATTACAACAAACATCCTGAATTCTGTCCAGATGTCCTTCACTTCTGCTTAAAAATGTCTTGGTTCATCTCCTCAACTATAAAAATAACACTGCCTCCTCCATCTACGATTCTGAAATATATTACTAGAAACACATTTCACTTGCCATTTGTGAAAAAAAAATAAATCTTAAAATTCTACCCACAGCTGCTAAAGTGCTTTAGATCTCAATACAAAATTTATGGATGTCTAAATAAATGAATCAAGAAGAACAGACAATCTGCATGCAAGTACATTCTCACGGGCCTCTGTCTGAACTACATACTCGGTACTCGCCCAGGCAGAACTGCCATTGAAGTCAACTATGAAACACTCATCTTCATTTCAGTTAAATGACATCTATAATTGTGCCTTCTCACTGATTTCTGTGGCAGGTTTACCCGAGGACTGTGAGTATTTAGTCATGCCCTCAGGATTTGACAAATAAATTACATTTCAAATATAACTTGTCTAACAGACACCAAAATATTTTCACTCTCCTTGAAAACAAGTAATAAGGAAAGAATATGTAACCTATTGTTTGTATATATAATTTTTATGCTGTAGGAAATGTAGCATATTTCTTTATACGAAGTCAGTAACACAGCAGCTGTAGAATTAAGGCTGGAGGGATGATAAAGGAAGATTTTTCAAAAGATCTATTTAAATGTCTGGTGTGCCAGCCATAAATATTTTTGCTTTTGTTTTTGATTCAGGATCTCTGGACAATTCTGTATCAAAACCAGCTCATCAACATCTTGGTCTCACAATTGCCTGCCATTCCCTAGCAACATGCATTTTTCCTTGTGTTCTAAATGCTGCTTGCATTTATGCTACACATTCAAAGATAAGAGTAAAAATAACATTTACAAAAAAATGCAAATCAAGCCACGTTATTGATTGTCTGGAAGCTGCCACTAGACCAGCTTGTATTCTTGGAGTTCTCCTTTACTTAAATAGTTGCCAACAAATACAAAAGAAAGCCACCAACAAGAATGTTTTCCCAATTTTAAGTGCGCATTTTCCAGAAAAAAAGGTTTAAAAATAGAACATTTATCTCATTTAGGGGCAAACCCAAAGCATTCTGAAGCAACGGGATTGAGCCTGACCCATTCTTTTACATTTGGAGACTAAATTCACTGAAAGACTGAGAGAGAAGGAGGACATTTAGCTCAGATTTTACAGACTCAACACGATCTTTAACTTTGGCACAACTGGACACCGACAAAACTCCATTCAACTACCAATTTTATGAGTAGTTATCAGTGTTTTATTATTTATTCTCTGATTACATGAGAAAATTAAATGTCTGGCATCAAAAGAATGGCCTTACTTTTTTTGCAATATATTTCTTTAATAAACTTTGTGAAAATATTAGGTACAGATAAAGCTATTCCTGCTAGGCTTGTTAAAAAAAAAGACAACAAAACCAGCAGCTGTCTTTTTTGGGAATTTTCCATTCTAATGGATTTAAAGGGCTAATTTCAGTCCTGTGCAAATAGAAAGGACTTCCAATGATTGGAATTTCTCAGTCATCTAAAAACAAACCTAGGGCTTGGTTCAGCAATTAATTTTTTCTTAGGGAAATAATACTGTCATTTGTCATCAAAATTATAACCATTGAAGGTGATAGAAGGGGATATTTTATTCCTATCATTTGAAATTTTTACAAAATCTCATTACATAACCCTCATTTTTAGGATACTTCTGGACCATCTTTCTTTGTAATAGAAAATTGCAAAGCAGATGAGTGACGCCGGCATCTCAGTATCAATTCTCTTTTTGCCAGCTGCTTCTTTTTTGTCCCACTTTCTCCGCTTCTCCGTTTCCTTACCTGAAAACTCAAGAACTGTTAAAATAGTATATTACAGAATCATAGAATGCTTTGGGTTGAAAGTGGCCTTTAAAGGTCATCTAGTCCAATCCCCACACTGCACTGAGCAGGGACATATTCAACCAGAGCAAGTTGCTCAGAGCCCCATCCGACCTGATCCTGAATGTCTCCAGGGATGGGGCATCTACCTTCTCTCTGGGCAACCCGTTCAGTTTCGCCACTCTCATTTAAAACAAATGTCTTCCTTATATCTATTCTGAATATGCCCTCTTTTAGTTTAAAACCATTACCCTTTGTCCTATTGCAACAAGCCCTGTGAAAAAGATTGTCCCCATCTTTCTTAAAAGCCGCCTTTAAGTATTGAATGGCCACAATAAGATCTCCCTGAAGCCTTCTCTTCTCCAGGCTGAACAACCCCAACAGTTTTAGCTTTTATATAGGAGAGCTTTATATAGCTTTTTAATAGGAGAGATGTTCCATCCCTCTGATCATTTTTGTGGCCCTTCTCTGTACTCACTCCAACAATTCCATGTCTTTCCTGTACTGAGTATTCCAGAGATGAACACAGTACTTGAGGTGGGGTCTCACTAGAGCAGAGCAGCAGAATCACCTCCCTTGACCGGGTGGCCACGCTTCTTTTGAAGCAGCCCAGGATACGAGTGGCCTTCTGGACTGGGAGTGCATGCTGCTGGCTCATGTCCAGCTTTTCACCCCCAAGTCCTTCTCTGCAGGGCTGCTCTTAATCTCTTCATCCCCAGCCTATATTGATACCAAGAACTGCCCTGACCCAGCTGCAGAACCATTATTGTAAAGACAATAATGAGTAAAGAATGATGTGATACATAATAGTTCTGGTAGTGCCACCTCTCTGGTATTATCTCCTGTATGGAAATATACACACATACATTTGCTAGTACCTTGTGTTATTTCATGGTCATCTTACTATCATTCCATTATGATCATCATCCTATCCAAAAAAATCTTTGGATATTCTATAAGCACATCATTAGCAGAACAAACAAGAAAAATAGGTGCCCAATCTCACAATATAAAACAGGTGCTGAAAGATTCAATGTATATAAATGGATTCTTTAAATGACTACATACATCTAGCTAAAAAAACCCCACAAACAGTAGCTGAAAGCATCCCTAGCCCTGCTCCCATTAGTAGAGTCAATCTTGCTTGGTCCAATGCCTATGCTTACCTCTCTTCAAAGTAAGAAAAATTTTGTATAACTCTAAGGATGCTAATGAAAAAATATGCAATGAAATTCCAGATTTTAGAACTGGAATAAATAAAATTAATAATGATATACAGTTTTAACGGTATGGGACACATGAACACTCAGGCACAGGGCAGAGCACCTAAAAAGTCTTATGTCATCTTACAACGCATCTGCTTAAATTACTGCACGGAAAAATTTTCATCATTTCTTCAAAATAAAATCCTGCTTGTATGTATTTCTGATTGATATAATAGCTAGACAAAGAAAAGATTGACCTTTTTCAATTTGGACAGGAAATGTAACAGCTCTCAATGTAATTTTGTCAGCCACAGAGCTTATTTTTCAGTTAATGATGCCTATAATCAGTTTTCAGTACAGGTGCAGAATTCGATATGTGCTAGTTAGTATTATTATAGACAGGGCTCAAGGACCACCTGAAGACTTCCAGGATCTCCCACAAGTTTATCAAGACCAAAATGTGCAGAATGACTGGTTTTTCATTCAGTTTGTAAGACACATATAGAAAGATGAGGCTTGAACATCCTCTTTTGAAAAGTATGAACAGTAAGAGTGACAGGGAAGGAAGCGTTTAAAGATCCAACCTATTATAATGATTTCCTGTTAGCAGACTTTGAAGTGCTAATTATCCTTTTGGCTAACCTTTCATCCTAAGGCCATAAACCAAACAGCAACTTCCTAAAATAACCCCCCCAGAAGCTATTTACTACTAAATCCAATACAGGTATTACATGTCCCACAGACAGTATATTTTATATATCAATATTGATAATATAATGTTAATGTAAATACACACACGGTACTTGCAATAGTGTATCTGAGATGAATTTATAAGCATTTATTAATTCTATTTTATATTATCAACTACAAAAGCGCTGTGGCCGAGCAGCAAATTCTATACTGTGCCTTTACCTCCGTCTTGGGGACAGAGTTTAAGCAGGCAGCAATATAGAGTGATCTTCAGGTGGCTGTGAAACATTGGGTGAAAAGAGAACAAAACTTACCATACTCAGAGGACTTAAGGAAAATATGTCTTTGAAATGACTTTCATGGTGGCTGAATCTGAATTTATTACTTAGTTGACCATACACTAATGCCTTTATCTAGCAGAAGTATGTCTGTGTTTAGCAGGCACTATCTGAATACACATAACGCAGATGCATGGTTATTTTATGAAGTATAACTTCAGTAGAACTGTTCTGTAAGCATAGTCAGTCAATCAACAAGGGCAGACCTTCAGAGCCCATTGGTCCTTCGGCGCTGGTCGGTCCTTCGCAAGGTCTTGGCAGCATGAGGGGTTTCCTGGGCCAGGAGACACGTGGGCAGCACAGGAGCCGGAGCCGGCAGCTCTCGTGAGAGCAGTGGGTGAGGTGTGGGCAGAGCCACAGCGACCTCCCTGAGAAGCTTCCCCACCCTAGAAGCCTCCTGAAGGAGCAAATTTGAGCAAAGGGGGCATGGCGAGGCAATCTGGGCAGTTGGCCACACGGCAGGAGCAGTTGTGGTCGCCACCCATGCAAAAGCCGTTGCCAAAAGAAAGGTGGTGACCTGGACAGAGGTCCCACGCAAAGACACGGGTGTCCAGGTCTCTGGCAGCAGGGAGTGCCAGAGCCAGGCACTCGCAGCGGAGGGTGATGGTGACAACACCTATGTTTAGTGCAACCAGGTGAATGATCTGCTCATCCTGCTGGCTGAGCTGAAGGAGGAAGAAGAAAGGTTAAGGACTATAAGGGAGTGTGAGAGGGAGATAGATTGGTGGAGTCAAGCTCTACCATCCCTGAGGCAGAGGCAGCAGGTGGAGGCTCCACTAAAAGCAGAGGATCCCCTCCCCTCTTACCACCAGGTAAAAGGAGGAGACCTAAGAGACAGGGGAGAATGGAAACAGGTCTCTCCTAGGAGAGGCAGGAGAGTCGTCTCCCTGCCTCCCTCCCCACCCTCGGCTGCTGTGGTGCAACAGGTATGGGGCTCTGGAAACTGAGGGGCAGGAGAATGAGGATGGAGATGAAGCTCCATTGGGGGAGTTGCCCAAGGTGAGTCAGTCTCCCCCACCCATCAGGACTAATTCTATTAAAAAAAAAAAAAAGAAGAACAATTGTAGTGGGTGATTCCCTTCTGAGGGGCATGGAGGGGTGCCGGCTAGACCCGCACCACAGGGAAGTCTGCTGCCTCCCTGGGACCCAGGTTAGGGATATCACTCATAAACTCTCTAGTCTGGTGTGGCTGTCAGACTATTATCTGCTACTGGTTAT
>VYZX01025706.1:0-10061 GCA_013401335.1 Brachypteracias leptosomus
AAGGTAAACCCACCACACTGAACATATAGATCTGCATATCTGATAGGAAATTCGATACGGCTGAGATGGGAGTGTTCGAAGACTAACAAATCAGGTCAGTTTCAAACTTCAAAGCAACTCTTCACTGGATTGGATGCACATTGCCAGTGTTCAGTTCCTAATAGCTATCAATCATTATCACTACGTCTACAAAATAATTGCTCTTTATCAGCTTACCCTAAGTTACCTGTTATTATGCAATACCATAGAACATAGGAACTATAGTTAAAATTGATGGCTGTTGTCCTTCATTGTGAAGGTCAAGATGATCAGGCTCGAGAGTTTGTTGACAAGCAAAGCCAGAATTGGAATGGCCCTCCTCCTTTTTTTGCCATCATTCCTCTTTTGTTATGATTGTGCCAGCCCCGTGCTCAAAAGAAAAGCATAGAAACATTTAGGTTGGAAAAGACCTTTAAGATCACTAAGTCCAACCATAAACGTAACACTGTCAAGTCCACCACTAAACCATGTCCCTATGAGCCATGTCTACACATCTTTTAAATACCTCTGGTGATGGTGACTCAACCACTTTCCTGGGCAGTCTGTTCCACTGCTTGACAATGCTTTCAATGAAGAAATTTTTCCTAATATACAACCTGAACCTGCTCTAGTGCAACTTGAGGCCATTTCCATGTTAAGTAGAAAATGTTAGCAGAAACCACTAACAAAATTCATTGGATTGGTAGGTAAAAGACTGGCAATCTGGAAGTGCTTTTTGATGACAGGCCTTCATATGGAAAGATTGCTTGACTGGTGAGAAGGTGGACAAAGGCAACTCTTGGCCAGATAGAAAAAAAAATGAACCATGACCTATGAGTTATTGCCAGATGCTCTCAGATGAATTAATACACCTAATAAACCTAATTAAACCACAATTCTTATATCTTGTCTTTTTCTCTGCATGTCTAGGACAAGTAGATGTCCTCATAAATCTGAAGTATTATAGATCAATTAATATGCACACAAGCTACATATTCTGTAATGGGAATAGTGTTAATTTAACAAATTCCCTTTTGGAGACTCAGAGTAACATTAAAATATTTCTCCCAGCTCTGGTTCTACATATGCTGATTTCTCTCTTCTCAGCAGTGTAATATTATTGATTTCAGTGGTGTAAACTGGGCTAAGGTTTTGCTTGTTGTCCCCAACATTTTAAGTATATGAACTTCATTAGTTAGTGGATTTTAATGTGAAAGATGGGGTAAGTAGGATGAGTGACTCATTTTCCACATAATTCTTCTATACTATTAAGTTTATTATAGACCATAGAGTTTAACATCATATTGCTCCCAATGGTTTTGTCTCATTAGTTACTTGACCACTGTAGTAACCTGGACACTCACAGTTTGGGAAAAAAGTATTTTACTTTTACATAAATCTGTAAATCCACACATGCAAAGGCAAAGACTATGAAGAGTGCCTATAAGAACCGTATTTTGAATGCATTTCCAATTATTTTATAAGGCTTATGATGATACAATTTTATTACAGAACATGTTAAATTCTTATCCTTCCAAATTGTAAGATTCAATGAAGAGTGATACGGATTGGATCCATGTTCTGCTGAACCAACTATGTTGTCTCTGACAGATGCTGTCTGCAGCAGATGCTTAGTTAAGAGTAAGAGAACTGCAGCAGAGAGTACAAATACACAGATGCTGTCCCAGCTTCCATTAATTTATAGCTCATTGAATTTCTGATTTCCAAATGGTGCCTTTTATTTCGAGGTTAAACAGTTTGCTTTTATTCTCCTTAATTTGAATCATGGAGCTAATCACTTTTAGAACCCTTCTTAATTTTCAGTATCCACAATGTTTCCCAGAAATCATGTCCTCTGAAGAACAACCTACCTTGTGTTTATTCTGAAACTTCAGCCAATTTCAACATCCCTTGTACTAGATGTGTATCCAGGTAAATGTGATTTTTGCTACTACTAGCAGAAGCACAGTGCCCTGGAGGAGCAGGATCTGGGTACTGTCGGTGGTGTGGGCCATGCTGAGGAAAGATATTAAAAAAAAATGAAATGGGCCCAAAGTTGAGGAGGAAAGAACTCCCCCCATGAGCATCTAGTCTTCTCATTGAAGTCCTGGGGATGCTGAGAGCTTGTAATCCTCCTCCTTTTCTCAAAGGAAAGTGACACTCTCCACCTGGATACCCAGAGGGATGCCCAAGGGATAAGCATTAACACCAGGGAAGAGGGCAATAGTAGGACAGTGAGGTTTTTGCCATCACAATTTTAACTGTTCTATTAGCAAGGCTGGTCTGTATTATTTAAGTGTTTTGGTTTATTAGTCTTAAAATTTTATTTGTATTAACAACACATTCTTATGTTCAACTGTATATTCTGTTCCCTTTTACCTGTAGCAAGATACAAGATATTGCACATGATCTGATGATTACTCTGACTTTGTACAAACCACTTTGGACTAGCTTTCTGTAAGTTTGGAAAACTTTAATAGCATGTTTCATAAGGAGCAGAGACTTGCATGGAATTTTAAAAATACATTAATGAAAATTTGTGTTTATACTTCATTTGCAATATTGAAAATCCCATCTCTAAATCAAGGCACTTTTCAAGCACTTCAAAATCTTCATCTGACATTCAGTACTGTTTAATGGATTTTAATGGATTTAAAAATTTCTCCTCTTAAGTGAACGATGAAATGTGTTTGACAAATATGCCAAATAATGTCAAAAACCTAAGCAAGAATTTCCTATAAATTCATTACAAAAACCCCCAAAATCCCAAACACCCAAACAAAAACAAAACCAACCAAGCCACCATGGTTTATTGCTTATGAAAACAGAACTTTTTTTTTTCCTAAATCATTCAGCACAAATACAGAAATATCCTATATCCTGTTCCTAGTACTTTGGATTATACACTTGGGCATTGTATTGAATGTATTTTATTTTTACTTAATGGCATTGCGGAAAATCTTTGTACCTTCAGATTTGAATTCTGAAAGACTTGTATTATCTATTTCACAGTGCAAAAGAGAAATTCTTTCCTTGATTTTCACTTTTGCCTTAGTTTTCTAAAAGAGAATTACTTTCTTCAGACTTTTATGTATTTATGAATGTGATTGCTATGGAAGACCACCGCTACATACAGCGATACAACCAATCAAGATGAGGACAGTATCCTTCATGGTAAAGGTCTGAGTAACATTAAATATTCCTGTCCAGTTTTTCAAAAATCTGATGGAAAAGATGAGTAGGAGCAACTAGAGGGAGGTCATTTCATGTTATAATCAGGAACTAAGACTGCGCTGTGTCCACCTCAGAAGTTTTAGTAAGAAGTCATTTGTCTGTCATGGTCTGGCTTTTCTTCCCATATCAACACATCAGTAAAAATTTTTAGTCCGACAGTGCACTCTCCCCTATCAGTTACAGGACATTGGAAACATCACAGACATGGGAAAACTATACATGTCCAGGAGCCTTTTTGTTTCCTCTTGTTGCAAAGTTACTCTTGAGTGTGTGTAGTGGGTCTGTCTGAGCTGATTTTCCCCATACAGCCCTCATGCTGCAGTACTAGGACCCAGAGAGTGTTGATAACACACACCCTTGTTNTGAAATACATTGAAAAACAATTACTTAAAGCATTCTTTCCAAAGTGGATAAGTCAAAAGCCAAAGTGGCTTTTTGTTTGTGTTTAATACTCAGCTTTGCTCTAGCTTTCAGTGGAGAAAATGTGCCCTAGTTGATTAGAAGTGTGATATGGAATAATTTTTTATCTATTTTACATTGATAATTCCTACAGGAAAATAAATTATTAAAACAATGCTCTCTATAAATCAGAGAACCATACTAACATATTTTTAACTCTTACAGATCAAGTTAAACAGATCAGCCAGCACCACTTCTTTAACAAATTTCAAACAGACCACATATTATAATGGAAAGGGTTGTCTGTGGAGATACAAACGTAAAAAGATAGATCCCTAGTAGAACAAATAATATTCTAGTTAAGCCTGTATTCCGAATGAGTAATGAGAAAACAATCTAGTCTTTTGAATGAAAACAATGTGCCTTTTGCTTGCTGCCAAGTTTGAATATATACTTCAAAATGATTGTTCCAGTTCAGTTGCAATTTGAGGAAAAATTGTTTAGGTTCAGTGTAGAAGCAATAATTGTTCCCATTTTTTGCTTAATAAAATCTTTTATTACAGTGAAATTTAAAGGGGAGGATTCAGAAATTTGAATTTCCATTTTAAATCAATTATATTGTAATTGAATCACAGCAACTCAGCGATTCTGATGACCTATTTTCTCTGTGTGAATTACTTTAATCTGAGTTTGTTGTTGAGCTTAGTCTTTATTCCACCTTCAAAGGAGCATTATCAAAACTGATAAAAGGACTATTCCAAGCCAGAGGGCATTTAACCCTTTCTTGCTGCCTGGTTTTATACTGGCTTTTTACCTAATAACTTCCTTTTGGAATTTAATATAGCTTGTGCTGGGATTTCTTTTCTTTGAGAACTCACTGTGACAAATTTACAGGGTGCAGACAATTCACAAGCAATATTGGGATTATGGAGACTAAAGTAGCTTTCCACAATAGAAAAAGCAATGGAATATAATTTTGTTTAAAAGAAACTCAGATTTCTTCCACTATTTTAGGAGCAGCTTGGCCATCCCTAACATGTTGTATCTTGGGGTGTAAAGTAGAGTTTAGCCCAAGCTTCCATTCCCAGACAGTGCTACTGGGAAATCTGGGAGCTGAGCAATCCTGAGTGGCACAGTCTCATAGCGCCTGCTCATCTCAGACTTCAGAAGGAGCTCAGGTGGGTAACTCAGCCTTTCACAGAAGCAAGTGTGGCTAGGAAGAAAGAAGACTGCATAGTTAAGGTTGTTCATTACTGCTCCAAAGCTATGGAGTTCTATCTACACCACTGTCAAAGAGTGTGTGGCTTTCAAGAAAACAAAAGCAATTACTAGTTGTGTATTTCTCACTTGCTGGCTGCACAGTTTGGAAGAATTGATAACTGCAACAGAAATTAATTTTAAATACATGAAGCTACAAAATGCAAAGCAATCTGGAAAATCAGATACTGTATCTCTTGTATTGGCTGTATGAATATAGTAAATTATTTGATTTTATAGTTTCTGCCCCTTGTCTGTATAATCATCCTAATACACCACTCACAATTAACAATGGTTTTACAAATTTAAATGTATTAAATGTACTTCTATTATATTGATGATCCTTGTGGAAAAGTTCATGAAGAAGCTAGTAATTCTGTTTTTGGAGCAGGGGTTTAATACTGTGCAGTAATTGATCCTGTGCATAAAAATGGAGCTGAATGTGACTAGCTATTCATTAACCAAGCACAGACCTTCCTCTGCAGGAACAGTGTATGATAATATGGAATAAAGTACTGTGTAATTACATATCTATAGAATTATCATAATCATACACACAGTGGGATTAAATTACTGCTTTGCAGACAATCCATACTCTAACATTCCCTAATTTGTGAATGTTTTTGGTTTCATGATGACTTGGTATTGTGTAATAAAATCTTGGTGGGATGGAATACCAGATGACATGGTAAACCATGTATATTAAACTAACTCCTTTATATATTTACTTATCTGAAAAAAGGTCAGTGAATATTTACATTATCAACCCTTTATTAGAAGTTCCAAATTGCCAGCATGACATTTTTTCTTCAGAAAGGAGGAGGGAAGGGAAAGTCATTAAAGTTAGGGAAACAAGAACAAGGTTAAAGTAACCATTTTACTTCTGCTGATCTCATTGTTCTCCTCTTTGCTTGATTAGTTTTAAGGTTCTTTAGTCTTATTTTAGTGTTAAACTAATGTTGTTTTTCCAAAACTAAACTTGAAAGATTTTTTTAGGAAAAATATTTTGACTTGAAAATATAGGAGAAATATTTTGCATTCCACACATCTTTAAACTAATATGCATTCTGAAAGAAAATAGTCCTGAGATCTGTTCTGAAGAGCAGATCTTCTTTCAATTACTTTTATTTCTGAAAGCAATATTACCTAGTGAATGAGGAGAAAGTTGAAGTTAAAAAACTGAAGAGAAAAGTCCCACTTGGTATGGCAGCATTTCCCCTGCAAGTTTGCTATGCAGTCTGTTACCACTGGGCAATAAAGGTAATACCTATCTTCTTTTGGATGCTGATGTCATATCTTAGTGACTTATAATGCATTTGAATGATCCTGCTACTATAGTAAGAAAGTAAATCCGACAGATAATTATCCTTCCTCAGGCTATTTGGAAGGATAAGTGGTTTCTGACTGTGCCAGGACTTCTTCTAGAAAGGTCTGAGGATGAAGGGTTGTATGTGCTTTGGTTTCAGGAGAGGAGGGGTCCTGGTGCCTGGTGTGGTGCTTTGAGGCCAGATCTTTACACAATTAAGACAGACCACATCTATGGTATAGCTAGAAGCATGTACTAATACTCTTACTCCACAGCAGATTTCTATTTTCCTTGCTAACCTTTTTGCAGAAATCTAAATTTGATCCTGGTCTGTTGCTAAGAGCTGCTCCTTCCCTCTCATTTTCTGAACAGCAAAGAAAGAGCAGAGGCTCAAGTACTGATCTTACTTCTGGATAAGGTGGGAAGTATATGTAGGGGGCAACCAGAACAGGTAGGATTTGCACACATTTTCACAGGGTCAGGGGAACAACTCCTGTAGTTTGGAAACAGTCCAGCGGCTGTGGACCTGATTGTCTTGTTTCTTCTCCTTTTCTCATGGCCAAGGTAAGAAGACAGGAAAAAAATCAATATGTTGAGCCTGTTCCTCCTTGTACATTGTTCTTGTAAACCAATCAACCAAACCGAAATCTCCCAGCTCTACAGTCAAGGATTTCAACAGAAGAAGTTAGAGATGGCAAAACCAGTAAATAAAGTTCTCTAATTCCTTCTCTCTTGCCTAGAAGAATTTGCCCGAAAGTGCACACAACAGAAGGAGGAGGGTATTGACACTCATGGATAATTTAGTTGCTGAGACACTTATGAAGTTTGACAGGAAAAAGGCTTTATTCTGGAGAAACAAACAGAACCAGTCAGGAAGGATGTAAGCTTAGCCAGATGGATGAGTCATTTATAAATTCTAGCTAGCACTCTGGGTCATCCCAGCTGTGCAAGCTGAGGAAGAAGTTTGTCCTGTTTCCTTCCACTGTGCTGTTTCAGATCCTGATTGGTAAGCCTTAGCATGAGAGAGAAATGTTTTATTTTAGCTGCTTTTCATCCTGCTTATGTTCATCATATAGGAGGTCTTATAAAACCGTGGAGTGGACAACAGTAGTTTTCTCCATCGTATTCCCCAAGTTTTCCTCCTTGTAGCTGTTTTTCTCATTTGGATATTTTATCAAAATCTAGATTGGAAGGTGAAGTGCTGGGTCCTGGACAGTGGGCGCCGAGTTGGAGTTGACCAATGGATGAGTCACAAGCCAGCAACATATTTTGTTCCCCAGGTGGTTCCCCAAGGCCCCACAGACAGAACCTGCCCCACCTGTGTGAGACCCTGCCTTCTGCCAGGTGATTGTGGTTGGGGTGGTGGGCAAGGCTAGAGATATGTTAACCAGGAAACCAATCAGTCTGAGAAGTAGGAGCTGAACCAGTTGAAGAGAAACAGCAGAAGAGAAGATGCAACAAGAGGCTGATCAGTTAGAAGAGAGTTCTTGTTGGGGGTAGCTTGCTGAGCTCTCTCTCAGTGGTGTGTTCCCCCTTGGCTGATTTGAGGTGGAGAAGAGCAAACAGATGAAGAATAAAAGCTGAAGGTATGCTAGGGGGATGTTGCTGAGTTTGGTGTTGGTCTGAGAAGGAAGAAAGCTAGCAGTACAGAAGGAAAGATATGCCAAGAGAGATGGGAATATAAAAAGTCACAATCCAAAGGAAAGTAAATGGTGTAGGAGGGGGGAAAAGGCACCAGTGTGAATCAAGTAAAGATGATAAAAAGACTGATGTCATTCAAAGCTCTCTTCTTAATTTAATTTTAGTGACAAATTTTTGTATTATCTAGGGAAAATTGTGGTGTTACTTCAGAAGTATTTACTCAGGGGTTCCTGTTTATATTTTTTGACTTCAGAATAAAGTCTTTGCTTTAAATCACACATTTTCAATAGGAGGCATGTTAGTTGCATATTGAAAAATACATTTCTATTGGCTACACCGGTGAGAAACTATGGAGTTGATCACAAAATGGATGAGGGGATGGAGCTAATTCCCTTCTTGTTTTTGAGCTTTATTGTTCCTAGACTGAATGACAAGAACTCATGACTTTCAAATATGCTTGGGGGAAGAAAAAACAATAAAACCAATCTTTCTGCCCTTTGGTGAATACTATCTGGAACAGAAAATAAACCATGAACATCATTAACACTATGGGTGTTCTGAAAATGCTTGCTTATTTTTCATAAGCATACAACTCAAATAACCCTTGGCTCTAAAACCTGTTGAAAGAGTGGATCTATCCTACAGAAAAAATTGATAGATGCATGAAGAAGTAAAAGTGGGGGAATACTGTGTAAGAACTAGACAGTAGGAAAATTTTACTTGTGCTGTCAAGGAGTTAGGACTGATCCTGTCTATATGTGGGTGTGTGTATGCATTTGTGTAGAAAGGTTTTATGTGAAAATATGAGAAGTCGATCTATGAAAATTTCTCACAAACACTACTTAAGTCAGTCTGGAATGTAGTATTTCTTCTCTTGGTACATAACAGTGCTTTTGCAAGAGATGTGAAAAATGGCAAACACGTCAAGCAAGTCTTCTTCCTTTGTTTCATGCATCTCTTGATTTAGCACCATATAATACAGTCATACATTCCCAGCTGAAATAATCTGACAAGTGCAACAGCCATGCAATAAGTGTCCACCACAAAAAATACACCCAAGAATGAGCACCGAGAACAAATTTGGTTGTCCTTACTTTGGTTACTCAGAGGACCCAGGGGATAATCCACTAGTATCAACTGGAGATGGTGATTTTGGGATGGAGCCTAGGAATTACAGGGGAGTGGTGAGCTTTTATTCATGCTGATACATCAGCTTGTGATTCACAACTATCCACACCAGCTCCTAAAGATTGAAAGGAAGAATTAATGGAAGAAAGGGTGCTTTAAACGCTCACCTGATCTTTTTTGCCTGCTTTGGAGACAGTCTCATGCATGTTTAGAGTTGATTCTATTTTCAATGTCTTTTAAAAGTGCTTTGTTTCTACCTAAGCATTTTTCATAATGTCATTCTAAACAAAGTTAGTATTCAGGTGATTCTCTCATGCATGAACAAAGTAGTTGAAATGGCTTGTAAATATATTAGCAGGGCAAATATGTATTAATTTTTTGCCTCAGGTTATAGGGCTTCTTTTAAAGGGAGATAATATTTGTGTAGAGTGAGTAGCTTTATTGAATTATAACTTATAATGCAGCATTATAGGCTGTCAGTAAATGACATCATGTTTCTGTAATGGTTGTATTTAAGAAGAGGCACCATAATCACAGTAAAGCAGCTACTTAGAGTAGAAGATCTGGAAACTTTATCAAATTTGTGTTGGTTTTTTTTCCCCAGAGTAAAGACTGGAAACAGAACTCATTTTCAGAATTACTAGTTTGTTCTAGTAATTTGGCTTACAGTAAAGTTAGATGTAAAATCTACTAAATATATTACACTTTCAGATATTAATCACTTATCACCTTCTATTCACTTGTACACTAAAAAGATGAACACAAACAAGGGCTCTTTGTCCATCATCTGTTAACAAAGAACGACCACTCAGCCCATTCTTTATCCACCGAGTGGTCCATCCATCAAATCCATGTCTCTGCAACTTAGAGACCAGGATGTCATGTGGGACAGTGTCAAAGGCTTTGCTCAAGTCCAGGTAGATGACATCAGTTGCCCTTCCCTTATCCACCGATGTTGTTGTTCCATCATAAAAGGCCACCAGATTTGTCAGGCAAGATTTTCCCTTGGTGAAGCCATGTTGGTTGCCAGACAGCACCTCATTTTCCATGTGCTTTAGCAGAGCCTTCAGGAGGATCT
>VYZX01025706.1:10103-29943 GCA_013401335.1 Brachypteracias leptosomus
TTTTCTTGTTGCCCTTAATGTCCCTGGCCAGATTTAACTCTTATCTGGGCTTTTCTTTCCTAACCTGAATTCTGGCTGCTCTGATAACCTCTTTGTAGTCTTCCCAGGCCACCTGTCCTCGTTTCCAATCTTTGTGCATTCTTTTTTTGCATCTGAGTGAGTCCAGGATCTCCTTGTTTATCCATGCAGGCCTCCTGGTGTTCTTGCCCACCTTCCTCCTTTTGGGGATACGTTGCTCCTGGGCCTAGAAGAAGTTAGCATCTCCTTTTAGTCCACACTTTTCAGACTAGCAATCTTGAACCTACCAGGGGTTCAAGACCTGCTGTTTACAGAGAAGGACTGGTGGGTTATGTGGTGGTCTTGGGCTTAATGACCATGAAATTATAGAGCTTTCAACTCTTGGAGAAGTGGTCAAGGTAGTGTTGGGTTGCCAGTTCAACTTGATGATCTTGAAGTCTTTTCCAACCTTATTGATTCTATGATTGCTAGCTTACAATAAATATCAATAATTGCATCGAGATAAGATGGAAGCAAAAAGTCTGGAAGTTGCACAAATTATTTTGGCCCAAACTTGTGGTACTTGAAAACTATAAACTTAAAATGATGTTCCTTCAGTGTGTGAATCTCTTCAGAAAACTCAGGTCTACAGTGGTGACGTGAATTAACTAGACTTCCTGGAATACAATAATTAAGTTGATGAGCTTGTTCTAACTGTTCCATATCACCCATACTTTCAAAAAAGGGAAAAAGAAAAACAAACTTTTCCAGGGTATTTTGAGATCTGTTGAGAGATTTTACCATTTGATTTTACAAGTTCTACAGAATATTATATTAGGTAATTAGACTGTTGTCAGGCCAACAGTCTGACTTTTCCACATATGGTACTTCTGACAGTACTGAAATGCTGTAGGGTTGGCAGATGGAGCAATTACATATTTTCTATCAAGGAAGTAACCTTTAAAATAAGACTCTAATGTAACATAGAATATGCTGTGATTTAAGAAATTTCTACTTGAGTTCTCACTAGGTAATAACTTTCAGTATTATGTCTGCTGGACTATTGGGATTAGTTTCCTCTAATTAATATATCTATACAGCAGTCCTCTGACATTCAACTCCTACATATGGGAATATATTGGTGTTGAGTTTTTTGATGAACAACAAATTAAGTGTTGGGGTTTTTTAAGTAATACGTTATATGGCTTCATTTTTCCAGTGAGGAATCAGAAAAAATGTTAAAGAAATGTCAGCAGAATCACTTTAGAAAAGCCAATTTTTAAAAGATGTTTCCTAAAAATTAACTTGAAAGGGTTTTTTGTGTTCTTTGTATCATTTTGGGGGTTTGGTTTTGTTTTCTTTTTGGTTTCTTAAGTACATTCTCATAAACAGTAAAAATATATCTAATATAAATAAGAAATTCAGAACATGTTGAAGCCATGTTGAAATACCCACTCTGTACATGGACACATTTTCTCATATTCTAGCCTGTGACTTCCAGAATTCTTTCATCAAGAGTTTTGTTTACTGAGATGTTGTTCACAATACACTAGAGTTTTGCCCTCCCTTCCTCAGCCTTCAACTTAATAGCTTTTGCTTCTCTCATTAGTGACAAAGAACAAAGTCTAACCTGATAAAAACAGAGAATAGAATGCTATTGTGAATATATTAATGTAAATGCATTTTTTTGTAACATTTTACATTTTCATTTAACTTATAGTTGTCAGATTACAAGTAAGGTATTCAGCAAATTTATACTCAAGATATGCCTCATGGCTTATTTGATCATGACATACAGGTATCTGTAGTTAACCTTGAATATGTGCTACTATTAAAATTTATGGTATGCATAAACTGTCCTTGGACAACATAATTGATTCAA
Source organism: Brachypteracias leptosomus (assembly GCA_013401335.1). Lineage (NCBI taxonomy): Eukaryota > Metazoa > Chordata > Aves > Coraciiformes > Brachypteraciidae > Brachypteracias > Brachypteracias leptosomus. Next base: position 11,983 of record VYZX01025706.1, read on the forward strand.
AAATTATGAAGATGTTATTTACTGACTCAGGCATTCATATTATTTTCCCTACCATTATGTAAGGTAGATCTTTTGTAGCAAGAGACTAGTTGTATGGCTTCTTGACACTCACGGTTAGCTTAACATGTCTATTAACAATCATTAGAACTATTCATCTGCATGAAAACAGCAATAAGGTTTTAATAAGAGCTTAGTATTATGTACCACACAAGAAATCTTTTTCATTTCAAATCTAGTGATAAAATCACTGATAAAACAAGGATGGGAAGGGGAAAAAATGATTTTATCTTCATGTCTCATTAACCAAACAAATGAGTGTCAGGATCTTTGAAAGCTGTGTCCTACCATCTAAGTAGAATTCAGAAATTTGCAGGGGCTGGAAGCACAAGGGTCTGTAAAAGTCTATCCTGGGACCTGAAGAGCAAGTGTTGGAAAGTTTGTGGTCTATATTCTGAAACACTTCATTCCAATCCTGCTTTTTCTAATTACTCTCCCATCTGTTGTTTAAGCATCGGCCAGTACAATTCAATGCCTCTTTGTTAGGAGTTTCTTCATGGTTTTACTTCTTGCCTCCTTCTCTCCTCTCCCCTCCCTTAATTCCACACACCTCCCCACCCCCCAGTTTATTTTTTCTCTCCTTTATCTTTGCCCTCTCCAATTCCTCTTTTTGTATCACAATACGACTAGAGTATCAGAGACTAGAAAATTCCTGTTATGGGCCATGTGAACAGAGTAGTCATGATTACTTTTTATTATTGCCTTCCCCTAAACTATTTCATAGCATCACAGAAATTTTTAGGTTGAAAGGGACCTCTTGAGATCATGTAGTCCAATATTTTCCTAATTGAACAGGGTCGGCTACAGCAGACTATCAAGGTCTGTGTTCAGTTAGGCTTTGGATATCTCCAAGGATGGAGAGCCCACAACCTCTCTGGGCGCCTTCTGCCAGTGTTTGACCACCCTCACAGTGGAAAATAAATAAAATAAAGTGGTTTTAGCATTCAGATGGAATTTCCTGTTCTTCAATTCATGCCCGTCGCCTCTTGTCCTCTCACTGGGCACCACTGAAAAGAGTAGCTCCATCATCTTCATCCTTTCCCATCAAGTATTTATAGACATCAATATGATCCTCATGAGCCCTCTCTTTTCCAGCCTGAACAATCCCGGTTGTCTGTGTCCCTTACCGTACAAAGATACAAGGTGCAATAGCTGGACTCCTCTGAGCTGTATATATCCAAAGGAAGTTAAAGCACACACTTAACAGTGACAATAATTAACCAACTGGAACAATTTACATTGTTGAATAATATGTTTTAAATAAATGATTTTTCTGGAAAAGGACTTCACTACTCATAAGATACATGGGACAATGAATATCTTAATTATAGCATGTTCAACTTTTAATGCCTTGCTGGAGTCAAATTTGCTATAGCTGTTGAAACATGACTTTCCAAGAATTGTCCATTTGCACTTCCAAAGTGTTAGCATGAAAAAATACATAGCAAAAATTAGAAAATCAACTGAAATCTAAGCCCAGACATTAATTTTACACTCATTTTATTTCTTTTCTTCCCACTCTCTGCTGGATTCTCCTTTTCTGTTTTCTCCCACATGTTCTTCCTATACTATTTTACCCAGTAGGAGAGAACACTCACTGTCCAGCCATAGCAGATATTGTGAATCCTTGATAAATTAAGTAGTAAAATTGTCCTCTGGAGTAGGCATACCAACAGATGCTTCTCAGAAAAACTAATTAGTAAAATGAAAACTGAGTAATTTTTAGGAAGACAGGTTTATGGGTGTGTTAAGTACTCTAAAGCTGGAAGTTGTACACACTCGTTGGGATTTTCAGTTCCTAATATGCAGTACAAGTGGTTCCCCATGATTCTGTTACTTTTAAATTATATTGTTCATTACTAAGAAATGTACTTGTTTGGATTACTGTTTATTTAAAAGCAAGATGGAAGAAAGTATACATATTTAAATCCAGAACCTTTGCTTTCCTTTGAGTCATTGCTCACTGAAGAAGTATTCTCTGCAATGTTTTAATAGCATTTTAGTTATTCTACTATATATTTCCACAGGAGTGATAGAACTGCAACAGCTCACACAACTCCTGTGTTAGCAGAAGTTTCTGAAAGACACTTAACTTTTTAACTGCTTCATAAAAATGTCGTCTCATAGGAAACTGGAATTGCAGAATTGCTGAATTAAATTCATACATGTTAAGCATCACATATATATTCTTACACTGATAGATTTTAAAAAATACAGAATGGAGGAAGAGGGCAACAGTAAGGAAAACCTTGTTTTCTACTTTTTCATTTTTTTGTTGCTTCCCTATTACAAGCAAGCTTAAAAAGCAGAAAATATTCTTTTAAAGTTATCATATAAATAAAGAGCTCCTCTGTTAAGTCAGAAAAGCCCTTATTGATGTGGCAGCTCCATAGCATGGGTGCATGCATATGTCATATTATATGACAGGGCATTGTTTGCTGTACAGCCTTCTGGGTTCAGACATATGTCATTTCATATAACCACAGCGTAGGGCCAGTTTGAACAATGCTTTCTGACAATAGATATGTATTCAGGGAGATAACAGTATTTGTGGGCTATGTTAACAGCTATGTTGGTGTCTGTCGGCTACAAGGAGATAACTTTTTTTCTGTAATATTTGCATAGCTCCTTTCAAGTATGTCACATTTTTATCCCTGGTTGTTGAGATGTGTTGGGGTATGTTATGTCTTCAGAGAAGGAGTTAACTTGCCAGCTTGGAGCGCTGGGTGGTGGGGAGTGAATGCTAGAGTAGAAAAAGTACTAGAAGTTATTTTCTTATTTCCCACTTCAATGAGAAGAAAAACCCAAACGTTATTCCCTTGACCCTCAGGCAGTGCTGAGGTTTAATTCTTGCTTATGTTCTATTTGTACGGATATCCATCATATTCCTGTCTTCAGATATGTTGATATTACAGCTGGGATAAGCTGAAGCAATGGGTTTGGGGTTGGCTTTTCTTTTTTTTTTTCCCTGAAGCTTCACATTCGCAGAGAGTGGCCCGTTGTGAACACTGTTGATAACTGTTCCTCACTGTCAGTTTGGGCTTTGTTGCTGCTTTGTTGGGTTTTTTTCCACACATACAGGTACTGTTTTGTGAAACGGATAAAGGGATTTTTTTGGGTTTTTTCATTGCAATGAACAAGAAAAAAATCTATTTGTTTTGGGGCTCTTTTGCATAAGATACCTGTGAGTCTGGTGCAGCTGTTTGTTTTTATTTTAGCCACAGAGATCATCCTTACTTCCTCTCATTTGGAAGGGATTTTGTTTCTTATCTATTTCATATTTTTGGAACACAAACTTTAGCCCCTGATTTGTTTACCTGGAGAGAAAAAAAAAAAATCCATTTATTTTCCTAACTTTATGAAAAGCTATTGTGAACTGCCATAGAGATATGAATAAATTGTTTCTTCTACCCAAAAACTTTGGTACAGTTAAATAAGACATATTTAAAGTAATACCTAGACTGAAGATGTAACATGTATTTTTCTTCCAAATGGTACTTAAGATTTTTATTAGTTAAAGGACTTTAGATATAATTTTAATTGCTCTTACTTTTGCAGTCCATATCTTTTTACCTGCAGCTAAATGCACCATTTTCCTTAGTCATTTAACCAGTTTTTCTTATTTGTTTTTAAACAGTGATAGAGAATAAATATTCTGAACATCATTAAAATATAAAAAGTACAGAGGAATCTGTGGTACAAGGATGTTGCTACCCTTAACCTGGAGAATGATAGCACTATTTGAGCTAGTGCACCTAAAACTGAAACTCAGAAGCAATATAAACGGTTCGGTGAATAAGATATTAATATGTGCAGAATTACATTACAAGTCTGTAGGAAATGGAAAACTAAAATTTGAATAAATACTAAATTATATTCCATTCTAAGTTAAACATGAAACATTAATTTCTGTATCATTAGCCTGAAAATGAGAAATAAAATGAAAATTCACTATTTGTGTTGATACTAAAATTCATTTGCTGTTTATGAATCTTTACTGGTGTTTGAAAAACTGACAAGGTTGTTACTCTATAGGAAGACAAAAGGTTAAAAGTGTTCTCACTTGAATTTCTTTATACAGGCAAGGATAATTAAAAATAAAGGCATTTGTTGAGTTCCAGCATATTTTAACATTTTTACTTGACTTGTATCCTAATGAAGCAACTATTTGGTGTGCAGATATTGATATCTAAATAATAAAATCTTATTCAATTAACATGTAGGATAATACAGTACTGAAAAAAACCCAAACAAAACTTCCCATGTATATTGAAAAACAGGTAATGACTACTTATAAACTGTTTCAAAACTTCTTTTTTGTGATGAAATGAAATTATTAAACTCGATACAATATTAAACATGATATTTTTAGATTTAATGTTATGTGCTCACAGAGGGTTATAATTATAGGAGCTCTCCCATTTATGGGCGTTTAAGAGCCTCAGTATACAATTTTTTTTCTATAAGTGCAATGCTTAGATTTTAATTAGATTGGCAATTTAAGTATGTTTTAAAGCTTTCTCAGTAAGAAAATTAGGGATACGTGTACTCGAAAGAACTGTCATTCTCTATGTCAGGATTGTAATTCTCCTGTTGACATCACTTCACTGAAATTCCTTTATTCTCATGTACCTGAATGTCTTAATTCACAACTATAACTTGACAAGATAGCAAAGAAAAAAAATCTTCCCTATTCATCAATTAAAAATGTATCTAAATTGCCCTCACTCTTGCTCTCTCTTTTTGGTAACTCAGTTATTTCCTTTTGAAATATGCTATTTCTTTATTGAACATGACTTCTGTTTTCATGCAGGGAATCACATCTTTAGGCCATTTAAAAATGCAGCCTTAAAACCCAAATATTAAAAGGGCTTTATCTTACAAATGCACTGTCAAAAGGATAAATGTGGTAACTCTGATCTTTCTGCACAGTTTTGATATCTGGTACTGCTTTTGGGGAAATGAAGGAGAAAGAGGAATATATTCTGATTATCAATAGACAAACTGTTTGTTGTAACTGGTATAAGAGTTTGGGTTTATTCTTTGTTCTACAAAGATTCAAATAATGTAACAGAGACTCGTGTAAAAGAATTTTTAGAGGAAGACAGGCTAATGTACACATTAATAAGAAAAATGGGGAAGGACAATAGAATATGGAGATAAATACGTATGGAGATGGGCTTCCAATATTTTGTCATACAAATTTGCATGGGGAAAACAAAAATCAACAAAAAACCCAATTGGTAAGTCAATAAGACAAGTATAGCTAAAGAAAAAAATAAGACATATTTTGTTCGAATTATGATGGACATCATGACCTGAGATCTTCTATAGTCTATGAAAAATTTTGGACCAGAAAATCCGTGAATTTATAGCCACTTCTTAGGAGGTCTGGGTGAGGTATCAGACAGTAGTTAAATAGTCTGACTGCTCGTCACTCTCAAGGTTTGTGTGTTTCTGTTGTGAATTGACTAGATGCTGTTATTCAGATGTGTACTGGTCAGTGTTCTGGATTTGTTAAAAATATTACACATACAAACATGAGCTGTTCTACACTAAATTTTATAGTATTAAGCCAAAATTCAGGCAGAAAATATATTGTTCATTTGATATTTAATTACACTGTTCAAAAGGTATGCCCAGCAAAATGGGAAGGAAATTTGATTGGCCTATTCCAACTTTATTAATATTTAAAAATATTAAAATAAAAAATATTTAAAATATTAAAAGATCAGAAAAATTCCATGGCTAAAGCTTGCAGTTGTTATTATCCATCCTGTTTTGCTGTTGTTATCCATACATGTGAGTAAATGCTATTACCAATTATATGAAACCAAAATCAGGATAACTTAACACTAAATAATCAGAAATAGAAAATGTTTTCCCCACAAACATTACTAATGCTAAATATCTCAACATTTTTTAAGTAGACAACCAGTTAGCAATTCACACTTATCTTTAAGACAGAAAGAAACCTGAGAAATTAAGATAAAGTATTATGCCAGTAACATAATGTACAACATGCTGTGATATTTTTAATTACAATGCTTCTAAACTGAAAATACTGCTGTCTTTCATCTTCCGTGTTAATATTTATTTCTATACACGTAATTACTTTTATTATTTTCATACAATAATTTTAAATGAGCTATTGAAACTTAAAATCTATTAATAAAAAGAAGGAAGCTTTAATAAACATTCCAGGTTAGGTAATAGAGGTAGGCAGCATCACAGTTCCCTTAACTAAATGTCTTTTCGGTATTAAAAGCCTCACAAATTTTCTATGAGAGATGAAGTTATATTTAATAATGAAGCCAGAAGCTATCTTTCAGACAATGGAATGTCAACAAGGTCAGAAATATTAGCAGGTTTTTTGAAATTACACCACTTGAGGACAAGAAAATGGTCATGGTCTGGAGAGTTGAACTATTTCAATTCCTTTTGGATTGGAATTAAAAGTAATGCTGCTGTTCCACTTTCTATTGCACTTTGAACATGAAGACTTCTTCCTACTTCATATCTGCCTTTGCAGTGTTTAAAATTGCAATGTCTATACTTCTGCACCTTCAGGAGTGAGACCAAGCACAAGTTGTAGGTAAAATGGGATGAAAATTTTCCACTAAAAAGTATTTTGACAGGAAATTGTAACAAAGCAAAGCGTTTTCATCCAGCCTCTCTACAGAGGGTAGAAATGACACTATTTGCTAGTGTTACAATTTTTCTATGCAGGATAGCACTGACCTTTCAAAATTTGCCCTCAGAGTTTTGCAGCTTTTAAGTTTATAATATCTTGATTTATTTTTTTTTAAAGTTTCATACTAAATCTCACAGTGAGTAGTTGGAGGGATGTAAAACCAGATTTTTACCTTGTGGCTTGCAGTATGCCCATCTTTAATGCATATCTTTATGTTATCAAGTAAGCTTTTCCAATTAGTAATACTCAGGTTTGCTGTTTTGTTCTGTTTTTTCAAACCTCTTTGTCACTGTATAAAGTAAAGGAACGCTAATTTTCTCACTGTCCCACTTTACTCAACATTGTTACAATTTCAAAGATTCATGAAAAGGCTTCATTATTTTTTCAGCTGCTTTTATGTTAAATCCAAGAAAGAAACCACAATGCTGACCAAATAGAAAATAATAGATTCAAAATTAAACTAAGCATTTTCACAAAGAAATGCTACAACATCTAACTTGAAAAAGAATAAAAAATACATTAAAAATATGCAGCCCCAGTGACATGAGAGTATCATCCAAAATGCTTTAATTTTCATCTTTTTCTTGTCCTTGCAAAAATGTTCCTTCTGCTTAGGCAAGAACACTTAGAAAGTTGCATCCAAAGACTACATGAAAAGGGGCTTTATAGTCTGATTACTGATGGCCAAGCATCCTGTTTTCAAAGCCAGATATGGGGCTATCAAGAATCACAAATACGATGTTATGCAAAAGGATGTCTGTAAAACCAAAACTCAGACAGAATATAGAACCATAGAATTGTCAGTGTTGGAAGGGACCTTAAAGATCATCTAGTTCCAACCCCCCTGCCGTGGGCAGGGACACCTCCCACTAGAGCAGGTTACTCAGAGCCCCATCCAGCCTGGCCTTCAAAATGTCCAGGGATGGGGCTTCCAGCACCTCTGTGGGCAACCTGTGGCAGCGTCTCCCCACCCTCATGGTGAAGAACTTCTTCCTAACGTCTCATCTGAATCTCCCCACCTCTAGTTTTGACCATTCCCCCCAGTCTTACCACTACCCGACATCCTAAAAAGTCCCTCCCCATCTTGATTGCAGGGCCTTCTGGTACAGTTTTGTGTAACTGAAAGGTGTTTCACAGGAATTTCACTGGCAATTTGACATTAGTATATCTCCATGGAGACCTCATCTTAATATTAGTTCCCTGCTGAAAAAAGTTGTTTTATATGGAGTTGGACGTAATAGCTTCAGTGGCAAGTGAAAAGCCTGTTAACTCCTTCCAGGCTTCCTCTATCCTGCCAGCAGCTGGTGGTACCATGCTCCTCCAAACATCTATATCCAATTTGCTATGCAATCTCCTATTCTTCAGAAGCTGTATACCCTATTCCTGAGAAGTCACTTCACACTCTATTTGCCACTGTGGCACTTCCGTATAAGCAAATATCAGTATAACAAGTATAACTAGGCATTCAGCTAACTGCCACTACTTGTTCATGGTAAACTGAAAAGTATGCACAAAATAAGTCATTCATAAACTGACCTGAAGGTCCACAAAGATGCTAAGCTTTCAGACCAATTCTCCAAAGGAAAAGCATAAGCACACCTGCAGGAGAATGATGGTTTTCTGGAGATTCCCTCCATACCAGTTCTGATACATGGCATCAGCTTTTCCATCACTGTTACTGTATTTAACACTTCCAGAACAGAAGAATCTGCTAGAAAAGTAATCTGAGCATATAGCTGGTATTATAGGAAAGGTCTGTGATACCAGATACAGACACTGCTCAGCACAGATACTAGTGGATGATGCTTACAACTGTTCAAGAATGTCCTTCTAATAAAGAAAAAACAGAGAAAAGCAGTGAGAGGTTTCAGAAGTCTAGAAACCATAACTTTCAAGGAAAACTTGAAGGATTTTGTGCTCAGACTGAAAATAAGCTTAAAAAAGATGCAATACTTCTTTTCAGATGAGTGACAGATGAAATCTTTCCTTATGTTGGCTGTGTACTGGGTAGGAAAAGGTTTAGAATTCTGAAAGAAGAAAAGTATTAAAGCAGTAACAATAATGAAGCACAGAAATAATTTGTCTGGGAGGGCTGGAGAATTGCCATCGTCTGGAGGACTGTAACAAGAACGTAGAGAGGAGTCTGATTGGAATGTTGAATGACTTGTTTCTATTCTTTTCAGGATGAGGTAGGTGATCACTGCAGATGCTTTTTGAGATTTCAATAGCCCTTCTAATCCAGAAGACTTCAGTTTTTTTCAGAAGTGCCTTTCTTTTCTTACTCAATAACACTGCTATCTAGTGATTAAAGAAAGACTTTGGGAAATGGTTGATGTAGTACAAGTCACAGGTTGTGATCTACAAATTAGTCTCTCTCTCCTTCAAAATATTCCTGAGGATGAGACTGCCCTCTTAATTAAAGGTAAGATGACAGTTCCACTTTGAACCTGGTTTTTAATGGGAGGCACAGAAAGAGGATAAAACTTTCTTTCATTTAGAATCTGTTTTGTAAAAGGCAAAGAATATACAACAGCATGCAAATAGTTTATTCAAGGAGTGGAAAATGTAAAATTGCGAGCTCTTAATATATTAAATAGCTGTCATCTACACACATTATGAAATATTTAAAATCTCTACATCTGAGTACCTGTACAGTCTAGTTCGGCCTGAATGAATTACTTTGAGAACATAGACTGTGAAGGTTGGCAAGACCATTATTTAAAAAAACCAAACAAACCCAAAGCAGATGTCTTAAAAAGTTTTATACCCTTCGTACAATCCTTGTAATTCTTCTGCCAGTAATAGTCAATGTCCAAGAGATTAATCATGGTAGAGTGCAGTCTTTGCTGCATTTATTTATATTAATATGTTAGTTGTTAGTATGGAGCGCTGCTTAGTGCAATGATTTTTGTTTCCTATTATTTCTGATAGCACAATCAGGAATAGATTTTATCTGTGCTAAGCATTCCATATGAGGAGAGGGATTACACGATGGTGTTAGAGTTGAACCTCAGTTGCAGATGACTCTTGCAGCTGCAATGCTACAAGAGCAGACAGAATTCGATACCTCTGGCAATGTGAGGAAACAATTGACATTCCTCATTTGGCATTAAAACATTGCAAAATTCTGCTTTTATCTTCATCAACCAGTTGAACTGAATTCAGAAGTCACTATGGTGCAATGAGTAACTAAGTTTTCTTTTCCAGAAGTTTTGATGGAGAAGTTGAGTGTATTTCTGTGAAAACCTAACCATAGGGGCAATAAATTAAACTTTAAAAAGAACTATTATTCCTTCATTAAGTTTCATGGTTTGTCATTGTCCAGTCAGCTGCATATTTTTAAAGAGGTAACTATTTCTGTCAGTTTTCTACAAAAATGGAAAAGAATGTGACTCATATGCTGCTTAAGAGTTCTTTGTTAATAAGATAACCTGATATTTTCATGTTCCCCTGAATAAAAGAGGGACCTGTGTATTTTTCTCTTGACAGTTTTGGAAATGAGGGAAAAAGAAAAAAGGAAGCACTTCTAAGAAACAGGAGTTCTGACAGTTAATGCAGTTAATATTTATTTTATGTTTTAAATGACAAAGTACACAGAAGGAACCGTGTGACAACTTGCAGTCCTACTGTTCAGCAATCAAATTGTGTTGGCTTGAAAAAACCCCAACACGCTGCAATCCTTTTATCTAGTTCATAAAAATGGTTAGATGGCTTCAACATCAACAACAGAATGTGTGAATAGTTATTTAAAGAGCTGACAAAAGGACAGATTATTAGGAGAGACAGAAGCTAAACACGCAGTAACAGACTAGCCCAATTTTAAGAACATCCTAAAGGACTGAGCACAAAACTATGGTAGTTTTAATTCATGATTTGAAAAGTTAAATTTTTTTTTATATGTAAAAAGGCTATAACTGAAAAGAAGTCAGAGCAAGTGCTGTATCCATGTTAATGATGCATTTTCTCTTGTAATCACTTAATCATTCCAGCTGTTAGAGATTTTCCACTTGTGAGTACTAAGTAGCCTCTAATGTCAGTGTAAGGAAATGCTTTGCATGCCAGATATTTGTTCATTTTTTTTTTTAATTTTCATAATTACTTGTTTTGCCTAAGTACTTTCTGTAAAACTGACAGATGAAAAAAAAAACTTTTTTGAAAAAAAGAACAAACCAAAAAAACCCCAAACCACAAACTTCTGAGTAGCTGCAAAATATTTTAAATATTCTCTGTATTCCAAAAAGATGTGCACAATATACAAATGAAAAGGTATCACTCAACCTCTTCACAAAATATCTTACTAGATGCAAGACTTAGGATCCATGTTTTATGACATCTTTTTCATTGTTACACCACAGATGTTTTGTGTTTAATGTGATTCTATTTCTTCCTGTAGTAATAGTGACGGAGAGGGTCATTCATAGCTACTGAAAACAGTAGCTACTAGAGAGATATATAGATTACAGATACCAAAAAAAAAATGTGTTCCATCTTACAATATAAAACTCATCACTTATAAGTTTATATGTTTTATGTTCTACATTTTTTCCACTGTTACATAGTTCCCACAAACCAGGGCAGTAAAACCTTGTATCATTCAATCTCTTGCATTACTAAAAATACGATAGGAGTGTTCTGTAGGTTTTCTGTGCATCTGTAGCTTGTAAGGTTTGTGAGTTTACATACCTGGAAGTATTCACATTCATCATTGTGTTGCCCTGGATCATGAGTTTTACTTTATATTCCAGTCCATGGTTGCAATTTCAATGATGTAAAGCCAAATTCTTACTGATGTCTTAATAGGAATGTGTGTATGAACATAAAGCAAACATGGCTCATTAATACTAATGCAGCTAGAGTAATTAATTATTCAAGAATGCTTTTTTTCATTGGAAAGCAGATGACTGGGCATTGGAAGAGAAGTGTTTCCTCAGAGTGCGAGGCTTAACTGTATAGAATAGACTGGGGTAAGTATATAGGAAAGCTCCAGAGCAATAGAAAGCAAGAATAAGTTGTTCAAATTTTCATCATCATGTTGCATCGTTCTCCTTAACGGTCTGGCACTGCTGTATTACATTAAACATACAATTAAGATTACATTTGTGAATGCAATGGTGATTAAAGTATATTGACAGGTTAGTTGATGCTACTCTGGTTACTTACTTTTTTTATTATGAATACTTCCTGAATTGTTTCATTTGAAGTTTAGGATTTGCCTTCTGTATTTTCTGAATAATTCATAAAGTCAAAATAATAAGTGCATGTTTGTCAAACATGCAGAGAAATGATCAGGTCATTGTTAGGCTTTATGAAGGAAAACTCACCTCACTATAGCAATCTTTTTTTGCAGGTCTGTCCCAGATTCAAAGTAGGTTATTGGGTGAGGGATAGAGCAGAATGGCTGTTCCAGAAATAAGTGCAGATGGATTATTCTTAGATGAATATTTACTATTTTGATAGTAATAAATGAGAAAGTGATCATCCACATTTTACAAACAGAAAGGTTAAGTGACTTGCCAGGACCATTCTTTATAACAATGGCTTAAATAAACCTCTGCAGCTTCTGTCACATATTCCCTTTGCTTCCAAGCATTCAAGCCACCTATGTTCCTGTTCCTCACCCCAGTGAACTGTCCCACCCATGGGACTTCTCCTCTTAAACTGAGAAACTACTTTTTTTCTGTATTGCCATTTCTCCTTTAGAGTGTCTTTCTTTCCCTTAATTTTTCATTTCTGGTTTGTTTTCTTGGCTGTGTAGTCCCATTTTCCTCAATCATTAGCTCCATGTTCCCTCAGTGAACTAATGAGCAGTTGCCATGGATGACTTTAGGTACGAATCTTGATCTCAACTGTCTGTTTTAGCTATTGAACTTCTGATGCTGAAAAGCTTGCAGAAAAATTACATTGGAGAATTTGTATAGACATTGCTTTTTTTCCCCTGAATATGAAATGAGATATTTAATACTGGGGAGAGGGGAGTTTGTGTTCCTTTAGTTTTCTGATTAAATATCTACATCTTAGGCCTTAACTTATGTCATTATCAAAATTAAAAACTAAGGCAAGGGATCAACAAACAGTTAAAAGTAAGGATGGATCAGACATCTAATTTAGGGATCTCCTGATCAATAAAGTAATTGTTTGTTTAATTAGGTATTGTATTGCCCAGAGAGACAGACAACCAGTAGTCAGGTTTTTCTTGAAGTTGAAATAGGAATAAGAGGTGATGCACTATATTTTTAATGCTGTGGCTACATGTACTGTTCTTTGTCCTGAAATAAAACTTCTCTTACTAATTCTGTTTTCATTTATTATATGTGTACAATGGCAGAAAAGCAATGTTTATGTTATACTTCAGATCAGTAGTGCAGAAAAACCCAAATCTTTTGCTCCCACTGCTGCTCCCTTGGTTTTACTTCTATTTCAGTTTTACTATCACTACATCATATCCATTTTATTATTAATAAATTTAGTGGTTCTCTAGCTGCTTCTGTAAAATGCCTCCAGGTGTATAAATTAATCAACATGCCAGTAAGGCAGACAAATAGTCTTTCTATTTTATAGATGAGAATTCTGAATAGCAGAGGACCAGATTTCATTAAAAAAATACTCATGAAGCTGGGGAAAAAAAGTTAAATTAATCCTTACATTGCTGAATTTTCAGGCCAACAATGTAGGTATGCTGTAATCTTCCATTTTTATTTTACTTTACTTTCTACTTTATTTTACTTAGGTCTCTCAACTCATCCCTTCATTCACAGAATCACAGACTTGTTGAGTATGGAAGGTCATCTTGTTCAACCTCCCCTGCTCAAGCAAGGCCACCTAGAGCCAGTTGCCCACCATGTTCAGATGGCTTCTAAATAATCTCCACAGCCTCTCTGGGCAGCTTGTGCCAGTGCTCAGTCACCCTCACAGTAAAATATTTTCCTCTATGTTCTGATGGAAACTCCTGTGTTTCAGTTTGTGCCCATTGCCTCTGGTCCTAGCAGTGGGCAGGACTTTCTTGTTGTGCTTACAAATCATAAAGTAAATACCACAAATATAGATTAATTTTAGCTGCAATGAAGTGCACATAATTCCAAATGAGGTCATATTTTCTTATGGATAGTCTAAATTTGATCCACTATCTCCAGGAAAATCCTTTTCCTCTCTTATAACCTACACTAGAGAAGCAAGTCACTCTATTAAGAGATTCAGATATCAAAGGAAAGGAATGCTTAAAATTACTTTGTTTTACAAATCTTCCTTAAATGAATTCCATAGACTGTAACAAAACAAAATAATTTGTTATCATAGTTCACTCACAAACCTGGAGTAATGAGTAATTTAATACAGCTATTACAGTGCCTAAAATAAATGTCAATGCATTTGAAAAATACTCAGGAAAAAATCCATCTTCGTTGATGTTACAGCAGATGGGTTTCTGCAAAAGATAAGAAGAGCTCAGTTGGAAGTAGACCAGAGGCTATTTTTGACATCCTTGTTAAAGGGACAGATGATGCCACTGTAACTTTTAAGCTAAAATTCACTTAGCCTTGAGTGATGTTTAATAAAAATCAATTTTGAGTTCAAATGAATTCAATGAATGTATTTGATGTATGTGTTCAAGGTTAGAATTCTAACTCTTCCTTTTACATTGTGAACTTTCTATTAAAATGTATATAATTCAGTAGTGAAGGATTTAATACTTGTGGTGGTGGGTGTTGACCCTTGAACAAATATCTCCCAGAAAAAAATGAAGTGCACTGGCTTTAAACTTAACATATTAACATTGTTAACCTTCATGACAAATTTTTCAAAAATAAAGCTAAACATATCCCTTAGCCCTGTTTCTCTCCCAGTGTTCCTTGCTGGCCATGTTTCATTTTTAAATAGAGGTGTTTAATAGAAATGTTTATTTGTGACAAAAAACAGAGGAACAAGCAAGTATGGAAGCTTCTTGATTCTGTTATGGCTGTCTCATCAGTTTTACTGAGGGTATTATACCTGAATTACCTTCATTCCAAGCAACTCTTATTCAAATTACTCATCTTATTCCAAATTATAAAGAGATTTCACATTACTTTTTTTATTAGTCATTAGAACTCACGAAAGGGTTTCTCCTAGAGCAGATGAAGGTCTCTTCCAACCCAATGCATTTTATGATTCTATGAAATTATGTGAATTAGACATGGCTAAGACTTACCTTTTAATAGGTGGTCATGGTGGCATGTTTCTCTTTTTTTACAGATGACTACCTTGAGAACACAAAGTCATTCTTCATTCTTCCTTAGAATCATAGAATTGTCAGTGTTGGAAGGGACCTTAAAGATCATCGATTCCCACCCCCCCTGCCATGGGCAGGGACACCTCCCACTAGAGCAGGTTACTCAGAGCCCCATCCAGCCTGGCCTTCAAAATGTCCAGGGATGGGGCTTCCAGCACCTCTGTGGGCAACCTGTGGCAGCGTCTCCCCACCCTCATGGTGAAGAACTTCTTCCTAACGTCTCATCTGAATCTCCCCACCTCTAGTCCTACCACTACCCGACATCCTAAGTGCTGAGAACTTGCAATGGCTGCTGAAAAAAGAGCAGCTATGATTTGATCAAATGAAATGACAAACAATGGTATGTACTGTGTTGTTCAAGTAGTCTCAAAGTTGTTATATAAAATTCATGTTCAGAGAGAAGTGATGTGGTGGGTTGACCTTGACTGTCTGCTAATGGTCACCCAGCTGTTCTCTCAAGTTTAAAGGTATAAATTTGTGTAGTGTAATATGGTATACGCTAAGGTTTTCCATCCAGAAGAGTTGAGTGAGGCTAAATATTGCTTCTTTTCATAGGAAAAAAATATGCTAGGCAAAGAGCAAAAATAAATTTTAAAACAAATATGCTTCAGCAATAGCCTCAGAATAAGTTATTTCTTTTGATATCTTTAAAAATAAAGTGCAGACATATCAGAGGAGAACAAAATGCTTTCTGATTCTTCAGGAAACACAGTAACTTTTTTTTTTTCCCCCCTGCTTGTTTCCAAAAACAATGGAAACTCAGAAATTTGGGTATAGTGTCTATTTGATGTACGTTGTGATTTTTGAAAATAGGGAAGAAAATTGTGCCAGAGATTTTGCTGTGAAAGAGGTGCTTCTGACTACAAGACCAGAATAAAGTCTAAATACATTCTAGAATTTGACTAATACTTATATTCTTGAAAAAAATATGTAGAACCATAGAATCATTTAGGTTGGAAAAGACCTCTAGGATCATTAAATTCAATCTTTGTCCAACATCTCCCTGACCCCTACACTGTGTCTCAAAGCACCACATCGACTTGTTCTTTGAACACCTCCAGGGATGGTGACTCTGGCACCTTCCTGGGCAGTCTGTAATGGGTAATAATAATAATTATTATTATAAATCATTATAAATATAATATGGATAAAAATAATTTTCTTGCTTGACTGTCAATTAAGAAGTTAATTTTAACAAATGTTAGAAAAAGAGAAAAAAATTTGATGTGGTTTTCTAAACTCATATTTCTTGTTGGTGTAAGAAGTTCTGTTGACATCAGTTGTGAAAGGAATTTGTTTCCCTGATCCTTAGCTTCCCACAGAGATTGGAGATAACACCACGCTGACCTCTCATAGGGTATGAAAACATGGAAATATTTCTTATTACTTTATTCTGCTGATGGTTACACAGAAAAGTCATGCAGAAATTAACAATTCTAACTTGGAGCAGGATTGAAATAGTGCGTAGTAAGACCAGGAGGCATGCACTGAAAGGGAGAAAACAAAGTGTTAAACACCTTCTTGCAAGATGATAAATAGTAACAAGTGAATTGTAGACTTTATATGGTCCACTTTCTAATAGCCCTGAAAGCTATTTTAATCAGAAATAGCTGTTGCACATATAAAAGGCCCTCTCTGATCTTCCTGACTTAATTAGTGTCAGGTCAATAGACTATTCATAAGTATGAGAGAAATCTCCATGTCTCCATACTTTTAATATGGAAATGAGTCTGGGATTCTTAGCAGAGAAGAAAGAAAATTCTGTCATATTGCTCATAGGAAGCAAGATGGGCAAACTCTCCTGACTTATCTTAGAGTTTCTGACTTGGGTGCATGAAAATGACGATGGAGAGATTGTATAAAAATTTTGTTATATTGTTCTTGGGTCAGATGGGGTTTTTTTGCAATCATTTTTTACTCGTTTTGCATGGATAACTTTTTTTTTTCTTATATGCTCTATGTTACTGAAAGTATGAATATTGGTCTTAAAAGAATGATTTAAATGAGAATGAGACTGTTTAATCAAAAATAGTTCCTTCTGAAGTCTTTGTTTTTATTAGCAGACAACTTGTAAAAATAGCATTAAAGAGGCAAACATCTGCACTTACTTAATTGTTTCCAGAAGACCAAATGAGATATAGATCTTGCTTATTGTGGTGGTGTGGTGACAACAACAGCAGCAACTGTAATATATCAAATTATTTCTAGCACATTAAGCAAACAAACCATTTATATAGACTGAGCAAGTAAATTATTTATATATTTATTGCACACAGTGCAGCAGTAAACTGTGCCTAAGAGCCCTGTGGCGAAAATCACATCACATTGTCAAAATCCATAAAATGCTCTTTGCAGGTTGAACATAATATATAAAGATATAAGTTATGATCTGAATTACATCCTAAATAAGAAGGAGAAAATACAGACTTGTATTAAAGAAAATGCACAGGGAAAACCAATGACTTGCATTGTATTTTGTTGTTCCAAGTGGTTTAAAATGGAGATATTTCACAGAATCACAGAATGTCAGGGATGACATGATGAAGGGACCTCAAAAGATCGTCTAGTCCAATCCCCCTGCCGGAGCAGGAACACCTAGATGAGGTTACACAGGAACGCGTCCAGGTGGGTTTTGAATATCTCCAGAGAAGGAGACTCCACAACCTCCCTGGGCAGCCCATTCCAGTGTCCTGTTACCCTCACTGAGAAGAAGTTTCTTCTCATATTTAAGTGGAACCTCCTGTGTTCCAGTTTGTACCCGTTACCCCTTGTCTTATTGTTTGTCACCGAGAAGAGCCTGGCTCCATCTTTGTGACACTCCCCCTTTATATATTTATAAACATTAATGAGGTCTCCCCTCAGTCTCCTCTTCTGCAAGCTAAAGAGACCCAGCTCCCTCAGCCTTTCCTCATAAGGGAGATGCTCCACTCCCTTAATCATCTTTGTA
>VYZX01025707.1:3271-16161 GCA_013401335.1 Brachypteracias leptosomus
ATTCCAAAACATTGCCAAGCTTCTTCCAGACCCGTTGAAAATTTAAGTCAATGAAAAAGGGGCATTGTGATTATTCATTGTGTGTTACAGCTTTGCAACCTAATTCCTTCTTTGTCATTAGGTGAAATCTCCATCAGCAGCACTGTGGTGACTTCCTTACACGTAGTTTGAGATATTTTAGTGCATCTTGTGACTTTATAATATCTGTAGGATATAATTTGTCTGGCTTGCAGCTGTTCCTTCAAAACCCTGTGCAGATCTGAGCCAAAATGAAGCAGTGTAGCAGGTCACCCAGAGAGGTTGTGTAATTTACGTCCTTTGAGGTTTTTAAGATCAGACTAGATAAAGCTTTAAACAACTTGCTCTGAATTCATGGTTGACCTAATTTTGAGCAGGGGATCAGGCTAGAGANACATCTGTATTGGAAATGTATATGTCATTGTGATTATGTGTCTTGAAACTGCATCGGGGGACATCACAGAAATTGGTATGCTGGAAAAGTGGAAGGTGAAGAAATGTCCATTCCTGCCATAGTAAACAGCAGCTGGGGATAAATCAAAACANATGGTTGACCTAATTTTGAGCAGGGGATCAGGCTAGAGACCTCCCGAGTCACCTTCCAATCCTGTGGTTCTATATCTTCAATTCTGATTTAGATGTCTTGGATATCCTAGGATTATAAAAAATGGCACTAGACACTTATGCTTAGACAACAAATAATGCAAAAATACCAGCTGTCTTGAACAGGACAAAAATGAAGTTATAGCTGTAAATTAAATAGTGTTTTAAGGAGAAGATGCTCCAAAAAAAGGGAAATCTTTGAGTCTAAGCCATTATCCAGTTTCTAGTAAAAAAATAGACATGGTAGACTGAGAAGTTCTTTATAACAGTTCTAATAACAAGTTCTTTATAACGAGTTCTAATAACATAGCAGATTCCCATCAAGATAGTATTTGAAAGAAGCATGTGTAGTTTACCAGTGGTTATAAAAAAGACTGTGTTGGATGAAATCCTAAAAACAAATGTGTAGAAAAGTTCCCCCTCATGCACACATTTTTCCTGCTCAGATCTCCTTCCCTGAATAAAGGATTGCAAGCAAAAGCTGTCTAGCATTGCGAAACTTGATAATCTCACTTGATGTCAGCTAACACAGAATATCGTAGGGCTACTGCTGCAGTTCATTATGCATATGGCTGTAGTCCCAAGGAAACCAGCTCTTTTATGCAATTAAATTGTTTACAAGCCTATTTATATCTTAATAATGGTTTAGCCTGGGTACTTTTTTGTTTCTGCTGGCACTAAGCATTTAAGCAGGATCTTTTTATTATCCATATGACCCACACATATTTGTGCGTTGTGTGCTGTGGAAGTGATTGAATGGCTCATTCCTATGCAGGGATTCTTTCCTGTATTCAAATGAGATTTCAACCCATGAACCACATTTCCAGGATTTAAGAAAAATTAAAACACTAAGTAACTGCCTCCTGTAATTTTGCCAACAATATATAAACATTAGACAGCTCACTGCAGAAAACCTGATGTTTTTTTAAAATTTTGCAGATATTTCTTCTAAGTATTTAAAAAACGGAATGAATGAACTAAGTATATTTAGCAAATGAGATTTTTTTTTGCCTGTAAGAATTTTAACAGTAAATGAATGGAAACATTAGCTAATAAAAAATACTTGGTAAAAAAGCCAAATGTGCAAAGTAATTGTGTTTTAATTAGGAGATGGGACTTCATTAGCTAATTCAACATTCTTGTGGGTTTTGCATAATATAGAACTAGTCGAAAATAAGAGGCAAAGTCCATCCTTTTCATGTTTCCTTTTTCAGCAATATATTCTCAACTTTTTTTTTAAAAACCCATCAGTCTGCAAGTTTGATTTGGATAGAACACAAACAAAAAGCAACTGAAAGCCAACAAGCACACACAAAGTAAAAAACATGCATGAACACACAACACAAACATGCTCATGCCCACCCCCCTCATCCTTTCCAGAATTTTCACATTTTAAAGCAAATATGAACTGCTATGTTTTGAAAGGTGCCTGGGTTACAAAGAAGATTATAACAAGATATTTCTTTGTTTTTTCTTTCCTATTTTTAAATTTCATGAGTTTCTCAGTTCTTTTGCTACTATGTCCTACCTTCAACAGAGTTAATGTTCTCTTCACTTATATAATTCTGCTACATAGCTTGACTGGGACCAAATTTATCTGAAAGATGTGGGCTTTAGTCCTGTGAAACCAGGAGAGTCATACTCATACACATAATTTTCTGGTCTGAAGTTTTTAACAAGAGGCTTTGTGGAAAAGAGAAGTGACACCACTATTAATTTCCTCTAAAAATAAAAAGATGTTTACCTACTTACCTTTTTAAAGGACAGGAAATTATTTNACCCAGAGAGGTTGTGTAATTTACGTCCTTTGAGGTTTTTAAGATCAGACTAGATAAAGCTTTAAACAACTTGCTCTGAATTCATGGTTGACCTAATTTTGAGCAGGGGATCAGGCTAGAGACCTCCCGAGTCACCTTCCAATCCTGTGGTTCTATATCTTCAATTCTGATTTAGATGTCTTGGATATCCTAGGATTATAAAAAATGGCACTAGACACTTATGCTTAGACAACAAATAATGCAAAAATACCAGCTGTCTTGAACAGGACAAAAATGAAGTTATAGCTGTAAATTAAATAGTGTTTTAAGGAGAAGATGCTCCAAAAAAAGGGAAATCTTTGAGTCTAAGCCATTATCCAGTTTCTAGTAAAAAAATAGACATGGTAGACTGAGAAGTTCTTTATAACAGTTCTAATAACAAGTTCTTTATAACGAGTTCTAATAACATAGCAGATTCCCATCAAGATAGTATTTGAAAGAAGCATGTGTAGTTTACCAGTGGTTATAAAAAAGACTGTGTTGGATGAAATCCTAAAAACAAATGTGTAGAAAAGTTCCCCCTCATGCACACATTTTTCCTGCTCAGATCTCCTTCCCTGAATAAAGGATTGCAAGCAAAAGCTGTCTAGCATTGCGAAACTTGATAATCTCACTTGATGTCAGCTAACACAGAATATCGTAGGGCTACTGCTGCAGTTCATTATGCATATGGCTGTAGTCCCAAGGAAACCAGCTCTTTTATGCAATTAAATTGTTTACAAGCCTATTTATATCTTAATAATGGTTTAGCCTGGGTACTTTTTTGTTTCTGCTGGCACTAAGCATTTAAGCAGGATCTTTTTATTATCCATATGACCCACACATATTTGTGCGTTGTGCGCTGTGGAAATGATTGAATGGCTCATTCCTATGCAGGGATTCTTTCCTGTATTCAAATGAGATTTCAACCCATGAACCACATTTCCAGGATTTAAGAAAAATTAAAACACTAAGTAACTGCCTCCTGTAATTTTGCCAACAATATATAAACATTAGACAGCTCACTGCAGAAAACCTGATGTTTTTTTAAAATTTTGCAGATATTTCTTCTAAGTATTTAAAAAACGGAATGAATGAACTAAGTATATTTAGCAAATGAGATTTTTTTTTGCCTGTAAGAATTTTAACAGTAAATGAATGGAAACATTAGCTAATAAAAAATACTTGGTAAAAAAGCCAAATGTGCAAAGTAATTGTGTTTTAATTAGGAGATGGGACTTCATTAGCTAATTCAACATTCTTGTGGGTTTTGCATAATATAGAACTAGTCGAAAATAAGAGGCAAAGTCCATCCTTTTCATGTTTCCTTTTTCAGCAATATATTCTCAACTTTTTTTTTAAAAACCCATCAGTCTGCAAGTTTGATTTGGATAGAACACAAACAAAAAGCAACTGAAAGCCAACAAGCACACACAAAGTAAAAAACATGCATGAACACACAACACAAACATGCTCATGCCCACCCCCCTCATCCTTTCCAGAATTTTCACATTTTAAAGCAAATATGAACTGCTATGTTTTGAAAGGTGCCTGGGTTACAAAGAAGATTATAACAAGATATTTCTTTGTTTTTTCTTTCCTATTTTTAAATTTCATGAGTTTCTCAGTTCTTTTGCTACTATGTCCTACCTTCAACAGAGTTAATGTTCTCTTCACTTATATAATTCTGCTACATAGCTTGACTGGGACCAAATTTATCTGAAAGATGTGGGCTTTAGTCCTGTGAAACCAGGAGAGTCATACTCATACACATAATTTTCTGGTCTGAAGTTTTTAACAAGAGGCTTTGTGGAAAAGAGAAGTGACACCACTATTAATTTCCTCTAAAAATAAAAAGATGTTTACCTACTTACCTTTTTAAAGGACAGGAAATTATTTCAGGCTGTCAATCCTGACCTTATATAGATGCTTAGGCACTCGTATTCAGTATATGCCATATATTGTTGAATGTAGTTTGCAATGTATATATACTATTGACATATATAAAAGGCCAATATGCTGTTGAGCATGCAGAAAGCCAAACCTTAAGTACAGTCATGCCAAATTTGCTTATCTTTTTCCTCAGGACAAGGAAAACCTCAAGGTATCTACTGACTTGATATGGCCGCAGACCATTTTTTTTCATTCTTTTGTGTATAGACTTCCAGACTGCATTAGATCTCTAAGTGTTTGGGGGTTTTTTTTGCATCTGACTCTTATTGTTCAGACATCAACTAGGACAGAATAAACTGCAAGTCTCAGATAAAAAGAAGCCAAGGACTCCAAATAATCCCATGAAAAGGCTGAAAATTCTTCTAGTACTAAAATGAAAAGTTAATGTTCTAAATTCTGTATTATTCTGATCAATGAGCAATTTAAAAACCTTTGATTTATTGATTTAATCTTAATTATGACCTTCATTTTATCACTTAATTAATATAGCTTTAATTATCTGAGTAAAATTGCAGTATGTGAGCATAATATATTGCTTTCTGTAGTGCAATTTGATCTTTTTCTAGATTCATACAAATCAAGCAGAAATACGTGATTCCACCTGAATGGTCACCTCAGAGACATCAGGTTGCTCTGGATAGGAATCAGTATGTCATTGGACCCTGCTCTTAAATTTAAAACCAGGTAATTCAAATTGCCAGGGAAAAAGGAAAAAAAGCTGTAAAAATAAGTCCTTTGGCCCACTGACGTGAATTTAATCCCTTGTCAGTGCATTGTCCCACCAGCAACGAGTGCTTCCGTCTCTGTCTTCACAGTCCATGATGGGACACGTCTTCCATAGTAATAACAACCACAATCATAGCTGTTAAAGCCTTAATTTGTTGAGGCAGGCATAAGATTTTGTCCCCTTTTGTGGATTCTCTGGTGCTGAGTCTGTGCAGTTGATACAGAAACAGGTTGTCTTGTCTCAGTTTGCCTGCTTTGTTTCACAATTGTAATTTAACATTTTTCACATTTGCACTACTCTCGTGAATTTCGTTGAAACTGCAAAATGTGTTCAATATGAATGGGGAGCAGGAGGGCCAGATGCACTAATAAAGAAAGAATGAACTCACAAACCACATTTCTTAAGGGGAATTAGGTAAAAAATCCTTGTCAAGTCTTTTTCCCTACACTGAAGTCTACAAAGAGTGTTAATAATGCTAACAAAGACATTTCTGTTTGCTTATACTTAAAGTAGTAACCAAATAGCATTGTGTGCTAGGCTTGGTGGGACACAACTATTTCTTCCTTACAAATTTTTGCATCTTCCTTTTCTCTTTTTTCTTTGAAACTTCTCATAAATTTAAATGCAAAACTTTTGATCAGAAGCTATTGGTGAATCCGACATTTTGAAAAGCTAAAGGAAAATATTAATAATAAAACTAACTAATTGTGGAGATCCTCAGTGATGGATCTGGACAGACTTAATTTTTAAATAAATAATTGCGTTCTACTAACTGAGTTTCTTCTTGTAAATTAGTAAATTCTAACAATATTTAATAAATTACACATTTGTTTTCTTGTAGATTACCAGTATCGGTGGCCGTCTATGACAGTGTTACAGCGTCAGTGGATAAAAGAAGTGCAACTGATGTAATCTACCTGGACTTGTGCAAAACATTTGACACTGTCCTGCATGATATCTAGGTTCTAAACTGGAAAGATATGGGTTCGATGGATGGACCACTCGATGGATAAGGAATTGGCTAGATGATTGCACTCAGAGTTGTGATCAACGGCTCAATGTCCAAGTGGAGACCAGTGACGAGTGGTGTCCCACAGGGATAGGCACTGCGACCAGTCCTGTTTAACATCTTTGTTGGCGACATGGACAGTGNCTGAAACTTCAAGAGAGTAGATTTAGATCAGATGTAAGGAAGAAATTCTTCACCATGAGAGTGGTGAGGCACTGGAACAGGTTGCCCAGGAAGGTTGTGGATACCCCATCCCTGGAAGTGTTCAAGGCCAGGTTGGATGGGGCTTTGAGCAACCCGGTCTAGTGGGAGAGAGGTGTCCCTGCCCACAGCAAGGGGGTTGGAACTAGATGGTCTTCAAGGTCCCTTTGAACCTTAACCATTCTGTGATTCTGTGAGTAATGAGTTAATCAAAGTCTTGTGAAATTAATGTTATAAGTCAAGTATGGAACCTCATCTCCATCACTGGATGTCATAATAAAATTTCAAGTATTTGGGAAGTTAAACCATAGAACCATAGAGTTTAAACAACAAGTCTAAGCTGGTTTTTTTTTCCTCGTTGAGGTTGCCCTGGTTTTTTTTTTTTTTCTTTGGAGGTTTGGGATTTGAGGGGAGGGATTGGATCGTCTTTTTTTTGGTGTTTTGTTTGTTTTTCTGATGATAAAGGTACCAACATATCCATCCATACATTGGATTCAATTAAATAGTGACTAGCAAAGGAACACGTTAGTATTATTACAGAGCCTGTCATGGTAAATGGTATTATACGAACCTCACTTATATCAGCTAATTCAAATACTTCATTCAGCCCTCTTTTCTCCTGGGACTAATCTAATAAGAATTGATGTGTTGAATCAAACACATAAAAGCACTAATTTTCTTAGTATTTTTTTTTCTTCTGTCAGATCCACTTTTATTCTGCTACTTGTGAAAAGAGATATCATGTTATGTCTTTGTGCTAATAAATACTTTCTTCTTCTCCAGCTCTTCTCACATGTCAGACACGTGTGGGCACACAAATTATTATAAACGGTGGAAATGGAGAAAAAGAACTTGAGTATCTCTCCAATTGAAACGTCAATGCACTGTCCAAACTGTCTAATTACCCAAAGAGCTAAACTATTAATATTATTATGAACAACTGTGTTCAATTGCTTCCCACTGAGCTGACTGTGCCTGCTTTCTCCTTTCTTCTCTACCAGGAAGTTATGAAATCAAAATGAGGACTCTTCCTAGCTCATGCTATGTTCGTTCTGTATGCCAAAGGCTTTTTCCTCTTTTCAGAGTCTTCAACTAAATAAAGATGGCAATGAAAAAATAAAAGATCTCTAAAATGACAGCAGATATATCACACATTACGTGGTGAATGGAGCTTTCATGGAAGTCTGAAACCTGACGCTTTTACTTAGGACAAGTGCAGAGGTAACCAGCGTCTGTTTTTGCAACACCATCAGTAGGGAGAGCACTTGTGTAGGTGGAAGACCCAGCCCCAGCACTTTTTGGTATTGGAGGGGATCCAGAACCAATCATAGATTCATAGAATGTTTTAGGTCATCTGGTCCAACCTCCCTATGCAAGTAGGGACATCTCTCCCTAGGTCAGGTTGCTCAGATCCCCATCAAGCCTGACCTTGAATGACTCCAGGGATGGGGCCTCCACCACCTCTCTGGGCAGCCCATTCCACTGATCTATCACCCTCATATTAAAGAACTTTTTTCTAATATCCAGCCTAAATCTCTCCTTTCCTAGCTTAAAATCATTGCTCCTTGTCCTATTATTACAAACCCTTTTGAATAGACCTTCCACCTCCTTCATGTAAGGCCCCCTTCAGATATTGGAAGATCACTATGAGGTCCCCCCGGAGCCTCCTCTTCTCCAGGCTGAACAGCCCCAGCTGTCTTCATATGAGAGATGCTCCATTCCCCTGATCATTTTGGTGGCCCTCCTCTGGACACGCTCCAATATTTCCACATCCTTCTTGTGCTGGGGGCTCCAAAACTGGACGCAGAGCTCCAGGTGAGGTCTCACCAGGGCAGAGTAGAGGGGCAGAATCACCTCTCTTGATCTGCTGACCACCCTTCTTTTGATGCAGCTCAGGAGGGCTTTAATATCTAAGTAGCCTGGATAAGGAACCTTATCTCTTCCTCCTGTTCATTGTGTGTGATAAAGAGGGAGCAGAATAAATGTGACTTTCCAGCCTAGTGGTGAGGGCTTTTACTGTAAAGTGAAGCCTGGATTCAGTCTCTTCTTCCATCCAAACCATTGTAAAAAATGTAAAAGATGCAGTTCTAAGAGTAAGTGCTTCAACATTGATTTCTTTCCCCCTGGGGCATTTCTTTTTGAAACTATAAAGGAGCCTAGTCTGAACTTATCTGTTATAAATGCAGGTACTTGAGGAAAAGCTACCACCTTAGGCTAGGAATGCCTGAAGTAGTGGCTGTCTACAGCTCCTTGGAGTGGCTGAACATGAATTGGGCCTATTGTCCTTAATGTTGAGGGCAAAAGCAGAAACAAAGGCAAAAGATCTTGAGTAATTCTCAGTGTAATACAGCAGGGAGGTCCTTGGAAGTGAACTTACTTGTTAAAAGTCAAGTAACAGGAAAAGAGGCAGAACCCAGTAACCAGACTTCTTGAGGTCTCACCTGTGTCATGAGTTGGCCTTAGGACCATAGTTCTTCAGACAGCACCATAAACTCTAATTGATTGCTCATTTTGATGAAGTTAGGGTTTCAGCAGGTCCATGAATGTACTTCCACTGGGTTTAGGGAAAACCAAAGATTTTCAGAAGCTAAAAATTTGCCCCTTCAAATATACAGTTTGACATTAAGAGATTTTCAGATACTTTTCATTATGTCCCTGGATATCTTTTCCATGATGTAACAAAGCACATATGTGGTCTTTGCAGGTTAGGTTGAACTGGATATCCTAGGATGAATAAGAAGAGTGTTTGGTGCTTGGGAGTACAAATATATCTGCATGAAGATCAAAGGTTGCACAAAGTAAGATAATGTGAAGTACCTGTTGAAAATTGGAGGGTTTTCTCAGCATCCCTGACACCCACAGTTGGAATAAAATCTAAGGAGATCCCATGATTCCTTTGCTTGATTCTCAAGCAAAAAATATGTTAAAGATAAAAACCTTGACACATGGCAATATATGCAGTTATTCTTCAATTTTTATTTTTTTTTCTGAACTGAGCTTAATGTACCCAAGCCCATACTTACAATTTCTACAAGGATAATACTAGAAGTTTACGTATTCAGTAATTCTTCACTGAATGGGTTTTTGAGCATCATTGATGAATTTATAACTTTATGACACCTGAAGAAAGATGATAGCTGACAAGAAAGAAGGTGGAAGTGGGTTCACCAATATTTTACATTTCTGTTTATCTCAGTGCTTTAAACTGTGTATAGTGTCAGAGGGACAAATGATTAAGGTTACTGGTCCTCATCTCACCTGCTGACTACACTTAGAGATCTGTCGTTAGAATAGTGTACCCAGAGAAGTAGGAGGAAAAATAGAAAATAAAAATACATGTAAGGACTCTTTTGCTGGTATGGTCATAATAATAAGAGTAACTTAAAATAGGATAGTGACCACCAGTTCCTAAGAACATCCATTTAACTATTTTAGGGCTGCACAACCATATGACAGTGGTGGGATAGATGACACCTCTTACTTATCTCCATAAGCTAATTGTGGTTTTTTTCTAACATCACCTGGATGCTTTTGTAGTTCAGGGATCTAAATGTTGGTCATGACTTGAGAGG
Source organism: Brachypteracias leptosomus (assembly GCA_013401335.1). Classification (NCBI taxonomy): domain Eukaryota; kingdom Metazoa; phylum Chordata; class Aves; order Coraciiformes; family Brachypteraciidae; genus Brachypteracias; species Brachypteracias leptosomus. Next base: position 13,151 of record VYZX01025707.1, read on the forward strand.
TATCTTGGCATATTGAACTGCAATAAAAGGGGTTAACACAGCTTACTGGCTAGATAAAATAACCTCGGGCAGATGTGTCTCTGTATTTCCCTTTTTGTCTCCTTTATATCACCATATTTAAGTTAGCAGACAGAAAATGAACTGTTCTGCATAGTCATGTATCTTCACCAGGGACTTTGTCTGTGAGCTTCAGCTGTCAAACAAAACGTATTTCTGCAAAGGGAAGGGATTGTGTGGAAATAGCTAAATCTATCCTGTAGAGCTGCACCTTGACACATACGATGACTTAGACTGTCAAATAAATGGTTCTGATGATGTACAGTTTGAAGCTCCTTTCAGCAATGTAATTCGTTTAGTCAAAACCTTTAATCCATCCCAATGACAAAACTCCCTCTTTAGTGCATTGTTTAGGAGCTATTTTCACTACTCCCCACACACTTCTGCAGGGGACGCAGAAGGAAGACTGCCCAAGTTTTATGAGAGGCATGATAAGTGTGTGCAAACAGTATTTGTGTGAATCTCTAATGTGTCATATGCTTTTTTTTTTTCTCCAAGAGCTATAGATGATGTTTTACAGAATCCTTACTTGCTGAAGTTTTCAACATTTTTTAAGGTGTTGAAAATTTACTTTGCTCCTCAGCAGATTAAAGACAATACTTTGAACAGCCTTCACTATTTTGCAGTTCTTCAGTTTCAAGAAAGCAATGTATGTTAGTTACACTTAACTACCTTGAATATATTATTTGAATTTTAAGGTAAATATGTCTGTTTATAGTATTTCAGAAGAATATAAGGGGGAAAAAACCTAATTGATCTCAGAGGTATCAGGAATTTGTTGCCTAGAAACTACACACATCTTTGAAACTTCTACAGTGTTAAGGATGCCAACAACACCACCTAAATAACAAACACTGTTTCATGCAAGAAAAAAATAAGGTTTGAAGAGGTGGTTTTGATGGCAAAAGTGTAGGAGTATGTTGTTCACGACATAAACAAACACCGAAACACTTAGAGAAGTGGTAGTTCAGTCCTGCTGTAATTTCACACCCATTGACTTGAGGTGGGAATATTTATATTGGCTTTGGGATGCAGGAGAGCACACTGTGGTGTAGCAGTTTTGTTAATGAACACGGACTGTACAGAGTGATGCTCAGTAAATCCTTTTCAGTTCTCTGTATTGCCTTGCACAAAGTCTAGCAAAGCAGATCTATATGGTGGCTACTACTTGTGATGGGTGTTAATGCAACTCCAGGGTAAACCAAGACTCCTGTGGAAGACTTAGTGCCAACAGTTAATAACATGAGAACATGCCTCCTAGAGTACTAATATATAAAATAATGTGCTTAGTCCAGCTTAGCCACATGCTCTACTGTACTCTTATGGGAATACCTAATCCTGAAATACACAAGATAGCAAAAACCCAAGCTTCATATAGAACAGCTAACACATTTGATGCCATTCACTCTTTAAATTCACCACAATGGACTATTTTTCGAAGAAACAATTTGATTTTGTTTTTAAAGAAATACATACACATGTGACTAAGCATTGCTTCTGCAGTTCCATGACTTAGGGTAATGTTAAGCAGCCTGTTAAACCATATGTTTCAGTGTTCAGAGATTATGACTTTAGTCAAGAGAAGATATGTTCTCTGATTTAGCATTGGATAACATCATTGGGTGCTAGGAAGGGCTACTTATTTTTTACTTAAAAATATTCAGCAGAAATGCCAGGTATCAATTGTGTCTGTCACTGCAACTCTATTTTCATATTTTAAAGCAAATAATGTATCTAAAGTGGGGATAAGGTTGGGAAGCAATGATATGAAGGAACTAAGTTTCTTTTCCTTGTTTACATGGAAAAATCTATGGAAGGTCTCAGTAGTAGTTTAAGATCTACTGGGACTTCGCTGAAAGCTTTGAACAGTAACCTTCCATTTTAAAATTCACCACAGTACAAGCACTGTATATCACATTAGTGGGTGCATTCAGACTAGGATTTGTCTGGCACCTGTTTTGAATGGGCAGTGTGCATCCAGCACCTTTTTCAGCTGGTCCAATAACAGGATCATCAAGATGACAGTAAAAAGCTTCACTTATCTCGTGAGGCAAATAAATGGACTTTCACAAGTTTTATGTGTCCACTTATCTACCTAAAATTTCTCTTTTTCCTATTAAAGAACAAATAGGCAGTGACATCTGAGTCCAACAAAGTCCATTTTAAATAGATTACTGATCTAGAGAAATATGCAAAATTATTCCATTAAGGACAGACTTTATTGTCTGCTGTTGAAGTAGCTACATTAAAAGGAGTCTGTATGGAAAAAAATGACCGTGTATCAATATCTACAAAAACTTTCAACAAACAAAGATAAATGGTTTTCTAGCATAGTTCATGCTGAGTTGTTGACATATATGTATTTATATTCAGTGATGCCTAAAAAAGGGCTCTAAAACTAAACATTGGGAAAGTAATCACCTGAGGTTTGACACCTTATAACCAGTGGTCAAAATTATTATTTTGAAGCCATGAGGCCAGAATGTATGTGACTGAATAGCTGTGGTTGTTGGAACATACTGATTTATCACCTTATGGAAAATGTAAAAGTAAATTTAAAAGCTGTAAAAATGGAATTGTATTAGATTATTTTTACATTGTAGCATTTAATATACAGAAATTGGAGATGAAAATGAGTTAGAAAATAATTTTTTATATTAGTTTTTGCAGGCCAATAACACTCCTTTCCTCTCAAAATAACTGTAAAAATCAGGTGTGGCAGTGTTATTCTCTATGCAAATGACATTTTCAGAAGCCACACAGCATTAGAATTCAATATTATTGTTATTATGGACAAATATTTTAAACACCTTGTTAGTTGTCATTTATGGATGGCTCAGAAAATAAAACCACTCACAGGCTAAGTGGGTTTTGAAAATGTTTACTTCTTTATACTCAAAGGTAAATGTTTTCAAGTTAAATTATTAAGTGAATGTAGAACAAATACCACTTAC
>VYZX01025708.1:166-41070 GCA_013401335.1 Brachypteracias leptosomus
TGGCCTAGCAATGACTTCCACCATCTCCCTTAGCACTCATGGGTGCATCCCATCAGGACCCATGGATTTATGTACATCCAGATTGCTTAATTGGTTCCTAACCCAGTACACATCAACCAGGGCAAGCTCCTCCTTTGTCCTGACTTCCTCTGGGGCCTCAGGGGCCCGGGGCTCCTCAGGACAGCCTCCAGCAGTATAGACAGAAGCAAAGAGGGCATTCAGTAACTCTGCCGTCTCTGTATCCTCTGTCACTAGAGCACCCACCTCATTCATCAGTGGGCCTACATTGCCTCTAGTGTTAGTTTTATATGCAATGTATTTGAAGAAGCCCTTTCTGTTGTACTTGATGTCTCTTGCAAGGCTGAATTCCAAGGAGGCCTTGGCTATCCTAGTTGTGTACTTACATCCTCTGACTAGAGTCTCATAATCATTCCAAGTGGCCATCCCCTCCTTCCATGATTTATAGACTTTCTTCTTCCTCTTGATTTTGCCCAGCAGTTCCCTGTTTAACCACGCAGGTCTTCTGGCTCCCTTTCTTGACTTCCTAACTGTTGGGATGCTCTGATCTTGAGCTTGAAAGAAGTGCAGTGTTAACTTTCATCTGATGTGCTAAAGCAACAGCTCATAACCAAGTGTGGAAAAACAGTGTAGCATTTTTTAGTCTGATGCACAAGGTAAGGTAGGAGAAAGGATCTAGCTTCCTTTATTTAGTAAAATCACATCATATAGCTGTAAAATGAATATAAGCAGCACAGAGATCAATGAGCAGGAACTGTCAGAAACCCTTTTAGAAAGTGGCATGAATAAAAATTAAAGTCAAGCAACTGAATTCTGAATTTTTAGCTATCCTACCAAGAAAGAATTCACAGATAGCCCATTGAGGAATCAATTATGGATGTAAGGTCCATGATCCAAAAGCTTTATGCTGGTGAGATGAATCTTAAAGGTATGATAAATGACAATAATATTAGGAGGGAGATATGTAGCACAGCAGAAAAGATAAAGTGAAAATGGCCTGTAGGATGGAGTCTCAATCATTTGTCACAGCTGCTAGAGAAGACATGAAAATTGCCTGATTATCCCGCTCTCCACCCCACCTCCCAGCCCCAGCCAGGTCCAGCTGCTTCTGTATTCTGAAACTCTGCCTCAAGTAGACGGAATTTCAATACGCTGCCACCACCAGTTTTAGTAGCCTGTACTTTCCAGGGCAATTGGGTCAGTCCCACCACTGGGCTGGAGATCTTTTCCTGTAAAATTAGTGTGTTCCTGTAACACAGATGATTATTCAAATATTACCAGAGAATTATGCAAGCTACATAACAGAAAAACTTGTATAACAGAAAAGCTATGATTTTCTTTTATAGGCAACCTAGAGAAACTCTGAAAACAATTTGAAAGTGATAATATTAGGAAAATACATTTGGAAGAAATTACAAGTTGACAAGGATGAAACATTATATGAGTGCCTTCTCATAGAGAAAAGTGACTGTTAAGAAGGATATTCTATTCCTATTCATCCTGTTTTCCTTGTGCATTCATAAACTTTTTCCTAACAACAGACAATTTTTTTTTTTTTTAAATCAATTTCACCTCTGTTCCTTCATAAATAACAGAATCATAGATTCATTCTGGATGGAAGACACCTTTAAGATCATCAAGTCCAACCATTAACCCAACACTGCAAGGTCACCACTAAACCATGTCCTTCAGTACCACATCTATCATGTATTTCCATAGACCAGAACAACAATTTTAGCTTAGCAAGTTTCACCTTACTAAAAGGTGTAAGTCCTCATTTCAAATCTTTAATGTACTCATCTACAAGCTTGCTTTTTTTATTTTAAAACAGTAAGATAGACAAGAGAGGGTTGCCTTTTATGACTAGAATGTGTCTGGGAACAGTAACATTGCCTTTGACATAATGGAAGACGCTTGGTTTTTCCTCTGTTCATTAATATCAGTTACCCATTAACTATTCTCTTACTTCAGTGAAAACATTTTGAGTCTTTTGGTACAACACAAAAAACCAGTAGTTTCTCAAGTAATGAGGACATACTCCAAGAATACATAGAAGACTTTCATTCAAATTCCCATTTACAAAGCTGTCACAAGGTTACAGTGGCTTAATGCATACCTATATAGTCTATGCAGCAAGGAAAAGTAGCATTAGGTATGAATGAGGACAATCCTGAAGCATTCTGACAGTAAAGGCAATTAAAAAATGGGAAGCAAGAGCTCTCCCTCATATAGTAGTTACTGTTTCCTTGGTCCTTGGTTTAAAACTTTTCAGTAAATTTAGCCTGAACTGATTATCAATTCTGGCAATTCTGAAATAGCACTTTTTAATAAACAGATTATTTGCTGATTTGTATTTTATTTTGGCCGCCCAGTAGGGGGCATGCAGCTTTACCAGAGGTGACTGTGAACGGGGAATAGTGTGGGAGCAGACAGGACTAGAAAATAACAGACAAGAGAACCTTTTTATAGGAAACATATTTTCTTATATAATGAAATCTGAGCTGGATTTTCTTCTGGCAAAACTGCCTGAATACCATATTGCTTGTTTTTATCCTCTCTGTCAAAGGTAAGCATGGTTGTTTACACCTTATGAATAGCAACAGACCAACAGAAAATATTTCAAAGTCTGTGCAACTAATTTCTTTTCAACTAAGAACCTGATGTACTGTAAAGTCTCAACATCTGCTGCCATTCGACATGGGGGCAACAATAGATTATTTCTGCTGCTGCTCAGCAAGGAGAAAAATATGTAATTTCTGCAGTCTTGCAACTGCTACTGCTTTCATAGCCTCATTTCTTGTACCACAGAAATCCTGCCTGTTCTGCAACTGGAAATTCTCCAATATTAAGAACTGAGAATAATAGACAACACTGAAGAGGCACCTTCTGAAAAATCAAAAATCACTTCTCTTTCATTTCTACATGCCAGCAGATTCTTTAGCAAAAAGTTTTAGGAAGCCTCAGGTTACTGTAACAGAAAATTAGCCCCTGGAGCTTGTAGGGATTGTGCAGGCTCATGGCTGCATTCAACTACTGGCTCCACCTTCTCTTTTGTGCAAAGATTAACTGAATGTCTCAGGTTCAGTACGAAGACTGCTAGAATTCAGCAGGTGCTGAGATAGTCAGTAAAAATAGGAGTAACATAATAGCAGATATATGGGAAAGCACTGAGTGAGGTTTAGCCTGCTGTGGTGGGTTTACCTTGGCTGGGTGCCCGGTGCCCACCCCTAGTCCCTCTATCACTCCCCCCGCCCCCAAAACCTCCGTCAGCAAAACAAGCAGGGAGAGAATAAGATGGAAAAGGAAAACCCGTGGGTTATGATAAAAAGCAGTTTTAATAAACAGCAGAGAAAGCAAGGCCGCACATGCGCGAAGCAAAAGCAACAAAGCCGTTACTCTCTACTTCCCATCCGCAGGCGGTGTCGGGCCTGTCCCGGGAAGCAGGGCTCCAGAACGCGTACCGGTTGCTCGGAGGACAAATGTCTTCCCCCGAATCCCCCCCGTCCTCCTTCCTTTATAGTTGAGCTGACGTCATATGGTATGGAATATCCTATTGGTCAGCTCGGGTCGGCTGTCCGGGTTGTATCCCCTCCCAGATCTTGCCCCCCCCCGTACCTTTGGTGCTGTGTGGGCACTGATAGTCATAACAAGGGTGTGTGTTATCAACAGTCTCTGGGTCCTAGTACTGCAGCATGAGGGCTGTATGGGGAAAATCAGCTCAGACAGACCCACTACACCTGCCTACACAGTGAACAGCACCTATGTGGAGAGGGTGTAGAAAGGAAAAGGGAAATCACAGGTTGCAAGGGAGCAGACAACACATTTTCCATTTAAAATACCTTGTTAACTCACGTCTGCCTTCAAAGCACTGGCTCAGTCGACAAAACAAGAACAATTCATGTTAAAATGTATTAAAATTAATGTGAAGGCAGGAGTTCTTGCATATAAGTTTCTGTCTGAAGCACGTGTTTTGCCCCCCTCCCCCTCAAGTTACATTATGAGAAAAAAAAATCTCAAAGTCATAGGGCTCTGCTAAGCTATGCATCTTGAATTCAATTTATATGAACATAGTATGAGGTAAGCACACAGAACTATGGATGTCAGACTTTAACCTGCATGTAAATAAACCTACAAAGCCTCCAAACAGTTTCCAGTGTAGGAGTTTTATCAATTTGATATGAAAAGCTTTACTCTAGGAGGCTGAATCTTAAAACAAAAATATTGATTGAATATTTGCATGGGATGTAATAAGTGGTTTCTAGCATTGAATAACACCAGCTGTATTAGAAAAAAGTTAAAAACAACAACCATGATACATATTTGTGTTTTGACGTAATTTTAGTTTCAGAAGCTGATTTCATGTTATCTTGTGAAAAATGTTTTAAAAATGACATATGGGCAATCTTATTTTTTAAACTCTTCCATTTTTGTGTAATTATCTCAGTTCCTTTAGGAGATATTTTATTATGAACTTTGCTAAAACGAGTGTAGCATTTGTCATCTCCAGTTTTACTCTTCTTCACGCCCCACCCCCCTGCTCTCATGAGCATGCCATTGTTCTCAACTTCAAGCACTCCCTGGAAAAAAAAAAGTATTTCCATTCCTGGGAAGAAATAAGCCCACAATAGCCTAGGACTTCTCTTGGCTAGCAAAGGGGAAAATAGTATTTAAAGACGATACCATTATATACACATAAGGACATATTAGTTTGTAAAGATTGTAGCCTTATGCTGATCTTGTACCAACAGGACAGGAAATGTGAAGAGGCTCATGGCATTACTGCTCAGGGAAAGCTCCATTTTGATCAGACATGTTGCATCCACTCAGCATAGGACTTTGTCCATATGTCTTCTGGACCCTCCATGGTGTGCTCCTGGCCCTAGCCATTATTATTTAAATTATTATTTCTTCAGCTCAAAGTGTCTGAAATAATGTGAGGGTTGCATTGTTACCCACTGGAACAGCTCTTCTTTCCATTTTCAACGTGACACGAGGCATGGCACAGGAGCACAACACAGCCCAGTAGGGACAGATTGTAAATCCTAAAGTTGACTCCTAAACTTTCTTGTACTGTCTTGCCCAGCCATGGCTCAGAAGACGTGCAAAGAAGCCCTATTCACCTCCTGCCTGAAGAGGTACCATCCTCATTAGAGTCTTCCAAAAAGCCCCAGAACATACTCTGGCCACACTTGGATGTCATACAGCTGTCCACATCAGGAGCAGGACTGTAACCATTAGTGGATGAATAGAACAAGAGTGCAGCTAAAACATAATAAAACAATTTATCAATTTATTTCCACAATTAGCATTAGTTGTCTCTCATATCCCTCCACATAGTACAGGCAACACGTATTTCATGACTGAAAAGTTAAGTCTTAGAAACTCACTTGTTTCTTCTAGGTTTTGTATTGGTGATATGGCGCTCAGTAACACTCTTTAGATTAATCTCACAGTGTTATATCACTCCTGTTGTGGCCTGATTTATCCTTTCTAGATACTCTACACATACTACACTCCTTAATACGAAAGTGAAGCCAGATCAGCGGCCATAAATCCTGATAAGTAAGACCAGTAGCCCATAGTGAAAATTATGAAGATACAGGGCAAATAGGGGAATGGCTACATGAAATGGCTACATGAAATAGCTACATGAGTTATCAGGAAGCAAACTAGACTCTAATTTTACAGCACATCAGCTATTCTGCTAAAAACAGTCTCTATGTGTTCTCTTTCTCAAGTATTTTGTCTACCCTAATTCCGCTGAAGTAGTCTGCATTTACCATTAGATAAAAGTATTCACATAGAGTACTGTTGAGTATCTACATGCTATAAACTACATTCCAGTTTAACTTACAGTAATTTGTGCCTCCAGCAATACTCAAAATATTTTTCTTGTCTGGGACAATGCCAAGAGAATTGGCATTGGAGAATACTTTTCAGTAAAATGTAAAGCTTCTGGAAAGCCAACAATGCAGTACTCCAATTAGTTTTTGCAAGGGGTAATTCTTAATAGGCTCATAAGGACATCCCCTAGTATCTGCAAGAAGTACTACATTTTTTCTTTCAGAGAAGTTCTCTCATCACACACGAAACAGCCATCATCCTTTCTTTTTTACTATCTGTACTAGAAAGTTCACTTTCAATAGAATGGAAAGTCTCAGTAAAATCAATGTACAAACATTACATTATGGAAGACTTTCCATAGCATTAAATATCTCTGCAAGATTAAAACTAGCATAGTGCTTTGTAGAAACATTTCTTTACTTTTAATGAAAAAAGCTATTCATTCGATAAGGGGAAGAATCTCAATAGCAATCATGCCGAAGGAGACTACAGGGCTAGGGGATAGCATACAAGCAACATGGCAGAAAAGATAACAGGTACAATGTTGTGCTGCTTAGAAGAAGATATTCCATTTTCTGCAACTCTAGTATACTTAATACACCTAGTGATATATAACTATGGAAAGGAAAAGGTCACTTCTCAGGTACTTCTTGGATATACACAATTTCAATCCAGATTTTACTAAGAACAGTTTTTCATGTATGGGTGCCATGACTTTCTCTGCAAGGAAACTTCCCTAGTTATGTGTTCTGTAATCTAAAGAGACAGCAGCATGCAGAAATTGCTCTTTTGTAAATATTTCAGTATAGAAAACAACTATTTGGGGTGGAGGGTGAGAGAATCCCTGTCCTACCTGCACAGAGATGTTATTTCTGAATTGGTATTACCATAAAGTTTTTCAGAAGTGATTGGGAGAATATTCAAATTCCAACAAATGATGTATAAAGCACGAATAAATGCATTCAATATGTAGAGACTAATGTAGCAGTGATAAGGGGAGCAAAAGTACTTGGCATATTCTTACAGACAAAACGTCATTGTAACAATAGAGTTGAAAGGCAGGCAACTATGTCACCTTTAACTTCAGATGACAGGACACATATATAGGTTAGATATATTAGTTGCCAGGACCCTTCAGTAATAGTAAAAATAAGGCCTGTCTTTCTTAATATAATTTTGCATTTTGAAGAACACAATGAATTCAAGCTTTTAATTAACTTTTTTTTTTCTTCAGCACTTTCACTATGTTAGTAAACTTGAAATATTCTTCCATTAGTTAAGAGGCATTAAACCAACAAACAGCTCCTTTTCTGACATGCCTACTTTATTATCTATCTTCCACAGTACTTCCAAGAAACTCTGTGAACAACTGGGTAAAAACAACAAAAGTATCTGGTAGGTTTTCATAAAGCAAAGGTGCACCAAACACCCTGATAAAACAATTTGCACTACATGCACCATACACTCATGAGGACAACACAGAGACCTCAGGCACTGAGGGATGCAGCACCCAAATTCCCTCCAGACAAACTACTCTGCTTCAGAATACACCTGTATGAATGTATGAATTTCAAGTGAGATCAGGCTAGCAAATGTTACCACATGCCAGGACTGGTTGGCTTTCTGTGCCTGAAAGACAACTGAAGAGCTCTTACAAAGTCATTTCAGAGTTGAAAATGGGAACACTTCTTTTGTTACTTAAATACTCCTATTTTTCCTTTTTCTTGTAATATCACCTGCTGGACCAGCTTTGTGTTACAATGCACAAGACACTACAGAAAAGGATGGACTGCTTGAATGTTTTATTGACTACATGGGTAATACAGACAAGAGATGCACCCACCACACAAAGGAATGGAATGTCTTGACTATGGCAAGCCTTTACAGACCAAAGCAGGGTGACTATTATGCCATATCCTGAAGGAAGCCATATTGCTAGATATGTTTCAATTACAGGTTAAAATGTATTGGATGCTTTTTTGACTGTAGTCAAAAATATACTGTTGGAGTGAGATTTCAAAAATCACCCAAGTGATTTCCCTGGTTTTTACCACTGAAAATCAGCAGCATTTGTGTTCCTAAATCACTTAAGATTTAATAAAGTACGAGTAGAATAAAGCAAAATCTTCATAGGGAGGAGTCCCCCAGCATATTAGTTATACTACTTGTCATTGCTGCAGGACCAAATCCACAAACTCAGCCAAATGCCCTTCACTAAAACATCATGTTACTATGCCTGCGGGAAACTGAAACAGACTGCACCTGAGAAGCAATCACACCAAGAATCATTCACAAATTTTCCTTAGTCTCTGATTCTTCACATATTCTACATGGCAAATAATTTTGAACAAACACATTGAGTAAAATCCTTCTGCTGACTGACAATCCTGAAGCAACAAGAAAGACAATACTAGAAAGAATTAATGGGGAAAAATTAATAATACTTAGCCATAATATTATACTTTTCATTAGTAGCTATCAAAGTGGTATCACAATCCCCAGTTTTTTCTTTTCTTTTCAGTTAAGGAAGTGAGAAACAGAGAGATGACACGATTTTTCAGAAGCCAGAAACTGATAAACACTTACAAGTCCATGCCCAATACTTATCCATAGAAACAAAACCTCATTGTTCCTTCCTGAAAAGGCTATAAATAATGAAGGAAAAAGAATCAAATTAGCACACGATCTTGGATATCTTTTGCACTGTGAAGTGCAGGAGATACTGAATAAAAATAACTGGGTTCCCTCCCCTTCCCCACACACAAGTTTTAAACAACTATATTATTTATTACAACTACCATTGAGCATTTTACTAAAAACTTTGTAAGTATTTATACATTCATCTTTTTTCCCTGGATGATATTAAACAAAAAATGTTGTCAAGATAGTGGGTACAGATAAAAGTGCATGAGTCATACTACCATGACAGAAAAGAATGTTACTTCTCCTCTCATGTCTGCTTTTGAGTATGCAACTGGCACAGATAGAGCAATGAATTAACTTACTTTTCACTAGTTAAAGGAGAACCATGAGACTACTCAGTTTTCTGTGATGAGTAATAAGTGTTGAAAACAATAAATTAACATATAAAGTAGATCATTCTTTTATAAATCACAAAAGCTGATGGCTATGGTCATTTTTATATTTTGCACTATACATTACACATTTTAAAATTTGCATTAAAACCTGACATGACTTCATTGAGCAGCCAGAAAGACACACAGGATGCTCCTTTCATAGACAATTCCAGCTCAATTTATGCCTGCTTCTCAGGTAGAGATCTCTCAGAGAAGAGGTGAATGTGAACACGTACAGGAACAAGGCAGCAGTGGAAAGTTGTTCTGAAATCTTCTAGAAAGGGGAGGAAACTTGGTAAGCAGAAAATAGGTTAAAACCCACACTGCATTCCTCAGCTTCACCCTCTTGCACTCTGGACTGTCATAGAAAAGTGGAGACTGCTCTAGCACATTCAAACAATGGACAAGTAGCTGACAGATATCCATCCCTTCCGTGGCCTCTGAAACATCTTCCAATGGAAAGAAGCCAGGCTGTCTGCGCAGGGGGAAGCCAGAAACCACAGGAGGCTGCAAGCCACTGAAATGCACGGCTGTATATAGCTTCACTTATGGAACTTGTATTGAATAAGTCTACAGTCCCAAACTTACTTTCTTCAAACCTAATTCAAAGGTATTAATGGGTATAACATAAGGGGTATCTAAGGACAGGTTTGAAGTAAGGCTTCAAAAAACCCCTTTGAACTGTGGATTTTATGCATGACGTTAGAAGAGAGAAAATCCAGCTTTTGGCAAAGACCTTACAGGCATAGCTACATTTCACTGTGAGTTCTCACTCATCCACACCATCAGGAAAGGATACATTGACAGAGATCTTTCATATACCTCTAACGTGAAAGGTACAGGTATGAGAGAAGTGCTCAATTTGTTTCAGCCAGCCAAGACCAAAGGCAGTTCTGCTGGTGACTAGACAGTTTGAAAGTGATCTCTGTAAGCAGTCTTTAACAATTTGAGTTTTATTGCATCTTTGCTTTACTTAAATCTCTTTCATGAACTAAAGATATTCTGGAAACGATAAAATTGCCACTAATCTGGCAATCCAATGGATATGCCTTGGGTGGTTTTTTTTTTAATTGTTCTGACTGCATTTCTTGCTCTTCTTATGCAATCATTTTATACCACTTTACTGCAAACTTCTATGCAGGAATAAAAATAAAGAAAACAGTGCAGTCACTTAATCTGTCTCTTACAGCCCAAATAAAAAGGAGAAGAAAGGTGTGTTACTTAAGCTGTTTTCAAAGGCTATTTTGGGGAACTTTCTGCTATGTACAAGGAGGCAACAGCTCTCCCTGCTGTACCATATTTACAATTTTTAATACAATTATCCTGTTAAGACTTGTTGGAGATGGAAAATGCTGTAATACTACTGCCTGCTTAAAGTCAACAAGTGCCATTAATCCAAATTTACCAATGGTGGGCTGAGCTTTAGTGAGATTAAACAATTTACTCCAAATTGTACAGTAAATTGGTAACATAATCACTTGCACAAGTGATTCACACTTCTTCAAAATTTCTTTCAATTTTATTTGAAAAAATTATAAACTTGAAAACAAAATGTTCCATTTCTCAATGAAAACTGATTTACAGGACTGATGAAGATTATAATCTTTTGAATTTGACAAAAGTGGGCAATACTAATTTGGGATTTACTGGAATGCTGACATAAGTTGTTTTAAATTTGTTATTGATGAAAAAAGTTATTTACATACTTCCATAAGCTTTAAAGACTCTCTGAACACTTCCAGTCCTGAAAGATGAACTTGTGCTATTCTGGTCTGTTCTTTATGACTTTGTGTATGGACAACCAAACTATTTAAGGAGTTCCATTTTCACTAGCAGAAATACTGATCTCAAGATAATTGCTTGAAATAAACAACTTCTTACCCTCTCTACAAAATACCTTTTAATCCCTTTAATATCTTATTTATAGTTCCTTCATGCTACTAAAGAGAAGAGCCCAAGGATGCCACATTTCCTACCCAAGTATCTGTTGTGTGTGTTGTCAGCATCTAGATATGGAACCCTGACAGAAGGGATTTGCTTATATGTGCTTAAAAGGAAAGTAACTGTATTGATCTCAGCTGCACACTGTGTTAAGTTAGCAAAATGCTACCAAGAAGGTTTTTTAAAGTGCAAAACTTGGAGATTCTATAAAAGCATGAAATAAAACCCCTCTGATGTATATATGGTAGAAAGTATTTATTTCAATTAATTTGAAGGAAACTCTTAGGAATAACAACAAGATTTTTCAGAGAATAATCTTTGTTAAATTTTGAGTCCTGGCCTTGTCTAAAAATCTGCCCTGACTTAAAAATACCATTTTTTTTCCCCCTCCCAGGATATTAAGACTTTATAGGCAGCTGAATCATAATATTTTTGAATCAGTAAGATTATGTGGCTCTCAGGACTGAGTCAGGAACTGAAATTCCTTCAGTTATTCCCTTGTTCAGCCTATTTCTGAAGTCTTGTGCAAGCTGGGTACTGGTTTTCCCATCTCTTACTTACTGTCTGGAATGCAGTCGAACAATAAGCATTAACCTATTTCTGACTTCTTAAGAGCAGCTGTGTCCCAGGTATAGTACAAGTCCCAAAGCTGCCTGGGCACACATGACCAACAAAGTAAATGCACCCTTACTGTGAGAGAATAAAGAAATACAAGCATTAGAGTTATATTAAAACTAGAAATATTCCCAGTTTAATGCCAATTTGTTTCAGTAAGCTTATATTCGCTTTTTCTGTTATTGCTTCCTCCTCAAAGCCTGCTGCAGGCCATTTTTTCCTGTTTCGTCAGTCCTGTTTCCATATTCTGTAGATTAATTTAAAGCTTAAGCCTTTCCTCTGCTATTTAGGAAGGCTGTTCTATTTTAGCCCATTATTAACAAAATACATTTGAGGGATTCTGGTGTGGCTGTCTTTGCATATTAGTTATTCCACAAGGAGTAACAAGGGAGATAACATATACATGTCAATTATGGGCAAGAAATTTAAGTGTATGTATAATGTTTCTGGAAATCTAAGTTGGGTTCAGGTATTGTTACATTCCCCTTCAAAGCTTTTTTAAAAATACATTCCAGCAAAATATGATTATCTCACACCAGACTTGATCTCCTCCTCTTAAGGACATGGTAGTTCAAGTTTTCATCAATCCTCATGTTTGTGTTAGCCTTGTGCTCTATCTGGGCATGTGAATACTGCCACATACACATGCTATCCCTCTTCAAGTATGCACAGAACTCTTATGGGATTGAAAAGACATCAATAATTTTTAATGATTGGATATTTTAGATTTCTTTGCCAGCTGTCAGTACTACTCCAGCACTACAAACGGCAAACTATATACATATAGCATTCTCTATATGATAGATGCATGAAATGACATACTTTTGGTAATGAGGCTTACACTTTCAGACGTACAGATTCATTTTTAGTTCTTTAGTTTTTTATGGAGAGTCAGAGACACGGAGACATGTTGAGGTATTCATAAGTTCCATGAACCTGAATGAGGATTATGAATGTTTAAAAAAGGAAGCCATTAGAACCTTAATTTTTGGAGGCTGCCACTGACACTGAGGTGTCTCCATACTTGATGCTAACACCAGGCAAGTCTTCAGATTCTGAGTCAGAAAATTCTTTCTTAGTTCTGACTAAAACCTGGCATAGTGTTGCTTAGAAACATCTGTCTGAATAAAGCTGGTCTTTATGGTCTGTTAATATACTTTTAGAACACACCTGGCTTATTATTACATAAATCCGAACTTTTTAGCTCTGATGAGCTGCATGCCATACTTGCATTCTCTTACTACTCCAAATGACTTCTTGGTAGCCTATTCCTAACACTGGGTAGATTATCTAAACTTCAGAACTCTTAAAAGTGACAGACTCTGAAAACTATGGAAGTTCAAAAAACAATATTTTTGGTTCAAAACATCAGTTCTTAGGCTCTTTCATCACAGAGAAAACCATTAGGTTTTACAGACGCAGAGGAAGGTAAATGCCAAATAAGACAAATCAATGTTATTAATATTTAAATTAAAGCTAATTAATAATGTATTGTTTGGATTCTTCTCTGGCTTTTCTCCATGCAATGCATGGGACTTCATAGTGGCAGTGATTCAGAACAGAGAGAGGCAAAGTGGTTTCCCTGACAACAGAACTACAATTTGATGCATGAGATAGAATTAAAGGTCCAGAACATCTCCCTTGCAACCCAGCTCTCTTCTCATTATAACGCTTCACATCGTAGATCACATGGGTGACCAGGCACCTGTACTCTGTTTACTTTCTGCCTTCCCCAGTCATGCTGAAGAGCAGCAAGTAGAAATTGTATTCCCCTAATTAGGGAGTTCACCCACCTTTCAAATAACCAAGCTGCTGAGGCAGAATCTGTTGTTATAGAGCTGCCTCTAAAGAGGGAAAGGTAGGAAAAAAACCATTAAAAGCCAGAAAGAAGCCATAATCAAATATTTTCTTAAGTGGCCTGGCTTTTGGGGAATACCATCTTTGAAATATTTTTCTTGATTCTGGAAGCTGAAAAAATACATGTTTTTTTTCATCTGCTTCAGCTGCTTCTCAGATTTGCGTGAAAAAGCAAGTCCTGCACAGCTGCAGGGAGTGTGGCTTGATCAGCAACACAGCCCTTTCAATTTCAGAGCTAAAGAATTTGGCTGGATCCTGACACCCACATTACCACCCATACAACATCACACTGCAAGGATAGCAGACTCTGACATCTGTGGGGCTTTTATCCTTTATGGAGCACCTACTATTTCTTAATTGCAGAGACTTTTACATTCACTAAAATCGCCACAACATTACTCTATTGTGTGACATATTAAAAAATAGGTAATTATCCAAGGCAAAAATTCTCATTTCTATTTAACTTCTTCTCCTCCCCAAGAAAAATTGCTCTAAAAAACCCCAAACCAAAAACCAAACAAAACGCAAAACCAACATTAAAACCTTCCATTTGGCAGAGAGGACCTTTCCAGCTGAGTCAACTGCAGGCTATCCACCATGTGACATCAAACTATTAAAGTGCATCCCGAGGAGGGCAACGAAGATGGTGAAAGGTCTTGATGGCAAGACTTATGAAAAGTGACTGAAATCGCTTGGTTTCTTCAGCTTGCAGAAGAGAAGACTGAGGGATGACCTCACAGCAGTCTACAACTTCCTGAAGGGGGGCAGCAGAGGGGAGCTGCTAATCTCCTCTCTCTGGTGACTAGCAATAGGACACGAGGAAATGGGATGAAGCTGCATCAGGGGAAGTTCAGATGGGATGTTAAGAAAAGGTTCTTCACCAAGAATGTGGTTGTCACTGGAACAGGCACCCCAGTTAAGTGGTGATGGCACTGAGTCTGTCAGAGTTCAAGGAGCATATAATAGAATCATAGATTCATAGAATCATAGAATGGCTAAGCTTGGAAGGGACCCTAGAGATCATCTAGTCCATGGGCAGGGACGTCTCTCAGCTAGACCAGGTTGCTCAAGGCCTCATCCAACCTGGCCTTGAACACCCCCAGGGATGGGGCATCCACAACCTCTCTGGGCAATCTATTTCAGAGTCTCGCCACCCTTGGACTGAAGAACTTCTTCCTAAGATCTAGCCTAAACCTACTCTCCTTCAGTTTAAAACCATTTCCCCTTGTCCTGTCATTCACTCTCATGAAGAGTCCCTCACCAGCCTTTCTGTAGGTTCCCTTCAGGTATGGGAAGGCAGCTATAAGGTACCCCCAGAGTTTTCTCCAGGCTGAACAATCCCAGTACCCTCAANGGTCCATCCATCAAGTTCATGTCTCTTCATCTTAGAGAGAAGGATATCATGTGGGATGGTGTCAAATGCCTTGCACAAGTCCAGGTAGATGACATCAGCTACTCTTCCCATATATACCAGAGCTGCAACTCTGTCATAGAAGGCCACCAAATTAGTCAGGCACGATTTGCCCTTAGTGAAGCCGTGTTGGCTGTCACCAATCACCTCATAATTTTTATGTGCTCTAGTACAGATGCCAGGAGGATCTGTTCCATGATTTTACCTGGCACAGAGGTGAGGCTGACTGGTCTGTTGTTCTCTGGACTTTCTTTGCTTCCCTTTTTTAAAATGGGGGTTATGTGTCCCCTTTTCCAATCTGTGGGAACTTCACCAGACTGCCATGGCTTCTCAAATATGATGGCTAGTGGCCTAGCAACTTCAGCTGCCAGTTTCTTCAGAACCCGTGGATGTATTTCATCAGGTCCCATGGACTTGTGCACCTTCAGGTTCTCTAGGTGCTCCTGGACCTGATC
Organism: Brachypteracias leptosomus; assembly: GCA_013401335.1. Taxonomy (NCBI): domain Eukaryota; kingdom Metazoa; phylum Chordata; class Aves; order Coraciiformes; family Brachypteraciidae; genus Brachypteracias; species Brachypteracias leptosomus. The sequence goes on from VYZX01025708.1 coordinate 15,385, forward strand.
TGCACCTACCTTTGGCGGTAATTCACTCTCCCAGACCCAGCCAGTGCTCCTTGTGACTTGGGTAGTGTGGTTCAAGTGGTTACCAGTGAAGACTGAAGAAAAAAGCCATTGAGTACTTCAGCCTTCTCCTTATCCTCAGTAACCAGGTTACCTGTATCCCTCCGGAGAGGCCCCACATTCTCTCCTGCTTTTCTTTTTTTCTCCAGTACACCTGTAGAACCCTTTTTTGTTATTTTTAGTGTCCCTGGCCAGATTTGATTCTGTCTGGGCTTCAGCTTTTCTAACCTGGTTTCTGGTTTCACGGGCAGTCTCTTTGTAATCATCCCAGGTTACCTGTCCTAGCTTCCACCCTTTATGGATTTCCTTTTTTGCTTGATTTTGGCCAGGAGTTATTTGTTCACCGTACTGGCCTCCTGGCATTTTTACTTGATTTCTTCTTTATAGGGATGCAGTGCCTTTGAGCTTGGAGGAGATGATCCTTGAAAGTCAAGCAGCTCTCCTGGACTCCCATGGGACTTTGTCCCATGATCTGCTACCAAGGAACATCTGGATGATGCTCTTAGTTATATGGTGTAGTTTTAGGCAGTCCTGCAGGAGCAGGGAGTTGGACTTGATGGTCCTTATAGGTCTCTTCCAGCTTGAGATATTCTATGATTCTATGCAAACCCCAGCGGGGAATGGGAGGTGACTGCTAATTTTGCAAATACATGACAAAAGCTCTGGGAAGTTTACCACAAAAGCAACACGCTACCATAATTTAGACAGTCTTCCCTGTGCACCTTGACGAATGCTGTGAACTATCCCTGCTCAAAACATTAGAAGAAAGCTGACCTTAATTGAAACCTCATGTCTCCAAAAACTCTACAATTTATTGCTTAAAGATGCACTTAAAACTCTCATCTTACAATAGAAAGTGAAATTTTGGTTTGGATATTTGATATTTTGGCATCATTGGTTAGCTGTAACTTCTCATAACCTTATGCTGTTATTTCCTATGAAAATTGTATCATGTGCGCATATAAAAATAAGGATTTGTAAATACTTATATCTGTAACTTGAGTTCCAAAAACTGTTAAGTCAAGTCTGTGGATCCATGTAAAAGAACAGTATCAGAGCACAAATTTTGGTTAAAGCAAGTTGAAAAATGGAAAGAAATGTTTAAAAATGTACTATTACATTTTTTATTGTATTCTGTGGGCTCTAAACATTCAGCTAAGCCTCATAAATCTTATTCACTTATAAATTTAAAAATACTGTGCCTATTTCTGTCTACAGTTTACATCCAGGAGAATTTTAAAGAAACCTGAAAATATGTTATTATCTCCTTACTTGCACATTTTCTTATGATCTATGAAGACTCAACCATTTATGCTGACATTGATGAACTGTCTTTTGCTGTGGTTTACAATCAAATTAATACATATTTTTTCCTATCTAAATGGCAGGAGTAGTTGAAGTTTTTGAAATTACTCCTACATTATTACTTATAAGTAGTGACAATTGGATCCAAAGTTCAAAGAATTCACAGCAGTATGTTTATTTTCAGACTTGACTCTAAGATTTTTAGGACTTTTTAAAAAAACTCTAAGTTCTTAGATGTGTGGATCAGTTTTGCTGTAATGCTCCCTGTCTTTCATGTTCTGCCATTGGCATTTTAAGGAGATTATTTTTGTTTAAATGAGCGACAATTACTTATGCAAGGTCCTAACAAACGTAAAGCATTTTAAAAAAAAATCTCATGAACCAAACACAAAATACCATTTGGAAAGAGAACCAAGAAAAAGACTCCCATAATGTTGCCTAGATTTTGAGAATTGGCTCCCCAGGTACTAATTATCTATTTTCTTCTATTGCCCTGTACACAAATTAATATATTGCACACAAATGTTCTAATAACTGCTGCTTACTTTAAATGATTTTCTTGCTAAAATGTTTGTGGCCTTCTTGATATTGCCATTAAACACCATATTTTACTTGTTAAAATACAGAGAAGACAATAAACAAGCTACATCACTGCAAGTATACATTTGGTATAGTGTTGATGTGTACATTAGTTTGGGTAGGTTTGGGGCTTCAAGATTTGGCAAATATCGGAGCAGTATTCAGTAGCATAATTCTATGAATAATACACTACACTGAAGGAAGTGGACAATAGGTCAAGAGAGGTGATTCTACCCCTCTACTCTGCTCTTGTGAGTCTCCACCTGGAGTATTGCGTCCAGCTCTGGAGACCCCAGAACAAGAAGGACATGGACCCATTAGAAAGGGTCCAGAGGAGGGCTACAAAGATGATCAGAGGGCTGGAACACCTCTCCTACGAAGACAGGCTGAGAGAATTGGGCTTGTTCAGCCTACAGAAGAGAAGGTTCAGGGGAGACCTTAGTGCGGCCTTCCAATATCTGTAAGGGGCCTACAAGAAGGCTGGAGAGGGACTTTTTGCAAGGGCCTGCAGTGATAGGACGAGGGGTAATGGGTTCAAACTAGAAGAGGGTAGATTTAGATTGGAAATTAGAAGGCAATTCTTTAGTCAGAGGGTGGTGAGACACTGGAACAGGCTGTCCAGAGAAGTTGTGGATGCTTCACCCCTGGTTCAAGACCAGACTGGATGAGGTCCTGGGCGGCCTGGTCTAGTGGGAGGTGTCTCTGCTGTGGTGGGGAGGGGTTGGAACTAGATGATCTCAGAAGGTCCCTTCCAACCTAAACCATTCTATGATTGCATGATTCTATTAAGTTATTTTTGCTGAATTAAAAAATTTAAGGATGCTGGATTAAGCAAGACAGGCCTCCTAAGGAAGAGCAATGTGAACATATAAGACATGAATGCCTAAGTAAATCCCATAAATTTGTTATTTCTTAGCATTCCAGTGCTTCACTTTCCAATCTAAATAATGTTTTTGACCACAGCTCCCTGCACATCAGTGGTTTGTTATTTTTTTTCCCTCCAATGCAGACTTGAAAAGCGATTCTATTACTGTACCTTTCATGAGGCATCACCCAAGTAGGTCAGCTTTTAGCACAGATATATTACTGCTGTGGGTACTGCACTAATTTCAGTGAATGGCAAAGCAGGAGAGAAAGGTTACTTTCTCTCCCTCCTGCTTTCTATCTCCAGCTTCCTCTGCTGCTTCCCTGAGGATGTTAGACCACGTGCTCTTTCAAAAGCACCCCTCCAAACTGAATGGATTTCCTCTGTCTAATAGCAAAGGCTTTTTCCAAGCACTGCATGTATTAATATTGTTCAAAGAAAAGGTCACACAAATCCTTTCTAATGGGAGAAGCATTAAGTGACTTAGAAGCCCCTGTCGATAAACAGCAGTTCCCATAATATCAGTCAGCAGTGTTTTCAGCTTAGTTTTTAACTGTACTAAAATATTCAGTGGTATTTATACTGTGCTTTCACCTGCTGCTAAGTAGGGATACTATGATTCCTTACTGAAGACTGCACACAGACCTTTACCCTTTTAGAGCCTTATTTAGGCCTTAGAATGTGAATAATGTATGCTGGATCCCTGAACATCTCTTAATACTATGTTTTGGGTTACTGGAAAGCCATCACTTTCAGCTTTTAAATAAAAGCTTTCTGACTTTTCTACTCGAGTATGCTGTAGCTCTAAGTTCCATTCATCCTCTCTTTCTATTAATTACAAACCTTTATACTCACTTCCTTAAAAACAAAAGGACATATATTCCATTCCTGATTTATCTGTGTCACTCTGTTAACGGGAAAGCTTGAAAGTAACCAAAGACAAAATCTGAAGTAGTATACAGTAAACCCCTTAACTTACATCTTGAAAATATGAAAATATCATCACAAGTGTCTGTCTATAGACCAGTTTGTTCATAGCAAATGCTAGAGTGAGGTCCCATTAATAAGACTTTATTATCATGGCAATAGATTACCAACACTTACTAGCAACAGAATTAAATATTATACTACATATTATATACAAAAAACAAGATATATTAAAATTACAGCTTTTGTAGTAAAGAAACACTGTGGTGCAGTAACCAATTTTTCATTATGCCTGTTTATTTACTTGTTAACACACAAAATTCAATAAATCTCTGTAAGTGTCCAACTGGGTTGTGATATTTGGTGAGATTCTAATGTATTGTAGTGAGAACATTGTTCTCTGTGCAATTAAGAAAAAAATAATTAAGCAGTACTTTAAATATATGGTCAAGCTCACTTATCAGCTCACTTAATGAAACCATCCTCTTAGATGGGTATTTTTTTTCCATGCACCGAACCATCTTGCATTAGTGTAGTGTAAATCTGTTTATTTAATATAATTTGTAATAAAAATCATTTCCATTTTTAATGTCAAGAGAAATATTACTGGTTGCTTGCTCCAAAGAGCACTTCATGTCCATTATTGCACATGGCAAAAAAAAAATGCAATTTTAAACAGAGTTTTCAGTTACAGTTATTGTCCTCAGTCTAGCTGGACAGTGCAGGTGTGGCAAGAGATATTGTATTTTTTTACATATGGATAAATGCATTTGAAAATCTTTAAGATACCAAGAGTCTTTAAGGTTTTAAGCTATTCCTTTTAAGATTGCAGGGCACCTTAAACATACAAAAAGTGAAAATCCTCTCTATGCACTGTATTTTAACTGCCATGAATAAGTCATGTTGATGCTGACTCCCGTCCTCAACTATGTGTCTACTTCTTCCCTGAAACTACCAAAGAAATGATAGAGTATCACAGAGTTGATGATGAGATCAGCACATCTGAATGGAAATGGAATCTGAATGGAATCCCACATTCCACATGGATGAGGGGAAAAAACCTAGCAAGTTTTATGATGGCTCTAGGTAAATGTGTCTCCAACAAAGCCAAGTGAGAAAAATTACTGTCTTGTAAACTCAGAAAATACTTAAAGAAAAGGTGGGAAAAATATAAATGGGAAGTGTTACATCAAGAATAGGCATAATTACTGAGGATGCATGATTTGCTCTTAATCTTATAAAAAAAAAGGGTATTAAAAAGGGTTTGAAAACTGAGGAGCACCAAGTAGCCTTAACACAGCATCCCTTTATATGGTTATTATACCTGAGTGTCAGTACTGGTTTCTCTGGACATCAGTGATCACTCTTTACATTCAAACATCTTGGTACCCTCACTGTGCAGAAGAAACCTGTGAGTTGTTGAATTAGTGGTAAAATAAAAAACTTCATATAGGGTTATGTGATCTTCAGTGATGGTAAAGGGTTTAGCATGTTTAGATGGCATCATGATAAATCTGGATAATGTCTCCAAATCTTACAAAATACACTGGGCTATTTTATCTGTCCAGGAGTCCATATGAAGTTTGCTATTACTAAGTCAAATCAAACTTATTCTGTAGTACTCTATGATCCTAGAATAATTTCTGGTGTGACAAACTGTGTTGTGTTCAAACCACTGTGGGTGCAATCCATCTGAAGCTGACCATATCTAAGCTAGCTATCCCCACTGCCTTTATATGGGGACAGAAACATAAACTTCTGGGGCAACATTCATCTCACTCTAAAGCAGAAGTTGAAAATAGGCTGGATGATTTGCCCCAGTGTTTTTTCTGCTGACAGCAGATCAACCACTTAGGCCTTCAGACTTAAGTATGTGTCAGCACTATAAACACTGTGAGTGACTACATTTACAAACATGTTACACACCCTTTTCTTGTTCTGAGGGTTATCCTCTGAATACATAAACTGTTAGTGATGGCCCCTGTGCTGTAGCAGGTGAAAACCACTGAATATGTAGAACCCTGACCTATTGCAGCTGTGTAAGGCTCAGACCCTCCTTTACACTTCATCCTGATTGAAACTTGCTGGTGATCATATATTGAGAAACCACAATGGACCCCTGTAGGCTCATCTCTTCAGGTCATGCTGCATTTCTTGCCAACAATCAAATATGCATCTAAAACCAATTTTATATCCCCAAGGTACATACTGTTCTTAAATTGTGATATTTAGACATAGAACCTCTTAGTATCATCTGGCTGAATGATACTTTACAGATCTTATTTTATATAATCCTCCCCTACCAATTTAAGGTTGGAAGAAATATTTACATTTTCTGAACTGTTCTTGTGCAGTCTTCCTTCCCAGAAGTTTTTTTATTATGTTCTGCTTTCTCATCATTCCTGGCGAACAATGGATTTAATTTAAATTTAACATTGTGTCAACTTTACCTTCCTAAAGAGCTTTCCACTTGATCTTTACAGCAGCCTTAGCAAAGCTGCACTTCTGCCAACAGATGAACTTTAGTGTTGTTTTTACAGCACTATTATGTTCTCAGTGCATGAAACATTAAGCTTATGACAGGCTGCCAGTCTGGAGGCAACAGACTGGTTTAAATGTCTCAGGGGTGTCATGCCAATCAATTCTCTTGTCTCGCTCTTACCGGCCATAGAAATATGCATTAATGAAGGGTGAATAATTAAAGAGAGAGGATGAATTACAAGGGACAAGACAATGTCACAAGAACGGGAACTCAAAGGAAAGGTTAAAGAGAAAGGAGTTAAAGAGAAAGATCCAATCTGCTGAAACTAGGTCTCCAAAACACAGTAACATTTACAGTGTGCCACTTATGAACCGTCACACATTTCCTCCTCCTCTGCCTCATTCTGGAACTTCAAAGTATCTAGTTGGATCTGAAGATGTCAGAATCTGATGTGAAAGGCTGCAAAGAGATTAAAAATATTTCTCCATGCAAGTCCTACAATATTGGGGAGTAATTCTATTTGCTATTATTGACTTCACAACAGAGTAACTCTGCCAGTTCTTTCAGAAGCATCAGACAGGAAAGCACTATGTGGTCTCCAAATGCTAGACTGAAGTTTCTGAAGAACAAATATTTCAAGCATGTAAGAGGAGTGTCTCCTCCACCAGTTAAGTTGCTTTAAGCACACAAAGTTCCTCATATTGCCAAGGAATATTGGAGAGGAAGAAAATGACAAGGAATTATTGTCAAACAGTTGTGCCTTCAGAGAAGACCAACATCTACCTACTCATCAGGGTCCCTCTCAACTTCGCATGTCTGTCTAGATATGTGTTTGGAACCACATGGTTCTACCTGGAATACGTATCTGGAAAGGATAGTAATAATCCTTCAGGCAGCTAGCATCCTCAATAAACCTCAGTTTTATCTATTATTCCTTGTATCTAACCACTTGTTTCACCTTGCTCTCCTTCCCTTATCCTCTGAATTGCACAATGAAAGGCAAGACAAATTCTGTAACGAGTTCTCTGTATTTATCACCATGTTCAGCTCTGTGTTTCTACCGCTCTCCCAGGTGATCAGGAAAGTATATCAACCACTTCTCAGAACAAGCACTGGATTTTCTTCTCACTCAGAACATAGAAATATCTGTGGCAAAGTCCACAGTGGCTCAATCAGAACCACTGTTTAACAGTATCTTTAAGCACAGCTTCTTTCCGTATTTATTGAGCCAAATTAGATATTGACTTATATGTGGTTGTAGGGTATTGTTGTCTCCAAGAGTAAAGTAAAAAACAAATAAAGTCAAGGACAATACAAAATGCTAGGATAACACAATTACAGATGAGGCTCAGATATTAAAAACAGCTAATAAGCCAAGTAGAAACAGCTTGCAGTCCAAATGAAGTCTATGTAAGTTCTGCACACAGAACCTATGAGGTTTTGCACTAGCAATTGTTGAAAGTGAAAAAATCCCCCTGGATTTGTGTGAAATATTAATTAACATAATAATAAAAATGTTTATCCAGTTGACAGTCAGATGTTTGGTTTTTTTCACGTACTGTGAAAACAAAACCAGCATTATATTATATACAGACACCTTAAAATTACTTTTTTCAGGGTTGTTTTGTTGATCACACAGGTTGGTGGCTTATACATACAATAAGTAAAATTCCTGTTTAAACCCTGACACAAGAGAGACATGTCATGAACATGGAGTACAATAAATGGGGGATATGAAACGTGTAACAATGGATGCCACTTACTAGCTGGTGGCTGTATTAGTAAATATTGGGAAGTGGGATTCAAAAAAGGGTAGCAAAAAAGTTTAAATGGTGCTTTAAAGTAAGATTAGCTTACAACTGATAAAGGCAATACACTAGGGTATTTCACTGTGGCAGAGCACAAAACAAACTTCACTTATTCTTAAAAATACTAGCACTTATTTTCAAGAAGTTCCTAAATTTTAGGCCATTCTTGTGTCACTTTACTTGCTAAAAGGCTAGCAGTGTTCCCAAATACTATCCCAAGAGTGTCATTTTATACAGAAAATCTTACTGTGCCCCAATGTAGATTTAAATGTTCATTTTTAAATAGCAGTTAGTTGTAGGAATCTCAGATAATGGATTACTTCATTCGTAACCAGGTAGAAGCCAGTAGTCTTCTGTAGCGGATGCTTATTTCCCAATAGATTGTTTTCCAGCGCTTGGCTACAATTATACGGTACTGTTAACAATGAAATTATAGTAATTTCCACAGAAAGTGGACAATTTCTCAATAACTGAAGTCTTAGAGCACTCAAGGGCAGTCAGATGTGGAGTGCTGTGCTATTAAACAGTGAGTGAAATTCCACTCTTTCGTGGTTAAAGTTTAGCTCATACACAAAACTTCACCCTCTGGAAATGACACAGCACTAACCTTGCTTTGAACCTTAATGGATGGCGGGCTTTTTCGCTTCAATTTCACTTGCATTTGGAGCAGTGGCTCCACAACAATATTTTTCAGATTAGTTAGCCCCACTTTTCATTACAATCCACAAAATTAAATTGCAGCAAAATTCAATTGCAGCAAAATTCAATACAGCAGCATTCTAAACCTTTGCCAGCACTCAAACCTCTAGTGATCAGCTTACTGAAGGTCTAGTAATCATTTATAAATGGCATGTAGGTCCTAGATACTTTGTATTTCAAATTAACATACACGAGAATATGCCCAAATCCTAAGTAAAGAAAAAATAATTAAGATCATGATAACAGCCTGTAGTTTCCTACAGCATCCCCAGTTTTCTATGAAGTTTTCTCCATTTCCTTATCTTTTTTTTTTTTTATAGATAGTACGTAGGGTATAACAGGATCTCTACAAGTGTATTAACCACAATCAGTAAAAATTCATAATGTAAAATGGAGCACAAAGACTAAATTCCCATTTAAGTGCTACCAGGGATTCTGTAAGCACTTATAGATTAAACCAAAATTACAACAGCATTCTGCAGGAATTACTATAACTGCAGAAGTGGGCTGTAATCAGATGTAAAGGATCATTATTTTTCCCTTCTCATTTACCAAGCTTCAGACTACTTTGGAGATATGTGGTCAGAAGTATCGTCCTGAACAAGTACTGTTTCTAATTCTACCACCTCAAGATTCTGACTCTTGATCACCTCCAGCCCTTCCTCTAATCTCCTTGTTTTACTTTGGGTTTCTGAATTTGGAAAAAAAAAATAAATTATAACTACTTTCAGGCTATCCATTTTCTATTTCCTTCTGAATTTCCTAGTATCCCACTGTTCATAAATACAAATATCAATATGGATACATCTCTGTAATCTCTCTAGATGCAATTTAGTACTAAACTGTGAGTTTAACATTCCATTTTTATTGCTCTTGGCATTTTATGCATATAACTTAGAATATCTGTTTAACTTGCAATTAATTTTAATTATGAACAGGCTATTGGTGTTCAAGATTTAGTGTCACCTATTCACCTTATTCAAGCCTGTGGAAAAAATAAGTCTCACGTTGACCTATTTAAAAAAGGTTATGATTGAACTGCTTTACTTGATATGGTGATAAAATTCTATAGGAATAGTAGAATTTAAGCAGGGGGTAAATGTACTTGAAAAGGGCAGTTTTATTCCCTCAGCAGGAAAAAAAGGAGGGCAGTGATGTGTTAACAGTGATGATCTTAGGTACTGAAAAATTTTTGAGACAATCACTGTGTTTAATAGTTTTCTGATTTTACCATTAACTCTAAAATACAAAGAAAAAATTTTAAACCTTTCCAATGTAGCATAAAGTTAATCCCTGTAAGGAGGTAATGAAGCTGCTAATGTTTGGCTAAGTATCATCCTTAGCTAACACACTGCTATGCAAGCATAGAAGAGCAAATGATTTACCTTGGCGTCTCACACAAGTGAACCATTACAGCAGAGCAGCAAAGGCCAGTAAGAATATCAGTCAAATTATTCTGATGAGAGTTGCCGTTACACAAGACATAGCAAAGCAGAAACCCAAAATACTGGTTTTCATTAAACGCAGAGGAGACACCTATGCTCACGATGAAATCTCTATAAAATGTTTTCTGCCTGTTTGACCTTCTTAACTCTTCTTTTAGCCACTTAAGTGATTTTCCTTATTCAGGCTTGATTATTCATCATCTTATGCCTAGGCTTGGCAGCTGTATCAACAAATGTATATATGTTTCTAGTAAGTTCCCTCATAAAACAAACAAAAGAAAAACAAGTTAGACATCTCAAAGCAAAAATACACACATCAATTCTCTTTTGATTGCTTATTAACTGCTACTGCACATTTTGTAGTAATTACCTTACACATCTTGAAGTATTACAAGGCAGCAGGGGGCCACATAATGTAAGACATCAGTAAAATGGCTAAATTCAAAATGGGTTATAAAAGATGGTCACAAGAAGAGAGCAATAAAACTTTGGAGACTAAAAATGTGAAAGAATGATAATGGTAAGTGTAGTGGGTCGGTCTGAGCTGATTTTCCCCATACAGCCCTCATACTGCAGTACTGGGACCCAGAGACTGTTGATAACACACACCCATGTTATGTCTAGCCGTGAGTGCCCACATAACACCAAAGGTACAAGGGGGTAAGATCTGGGAGGGGATACAACCTGGACAGCCGACCCAAGCTAACCAATAGGATATTACATGCCATATGACGCCAGCTCAACTATAAAGGAAGGAGGACGGGGGGATTCGGGGGGAAGACGTTTGTCCTCTGAGCAACTGCTATGCGTTCTGGAGCCCTGCTTCCCGGGACAGGCCCGACACTGCCTGCGGATGGGAAGTAGAGAGTAACAGCTTTGCTTGCTTCTGCTTCGCGAGCGCACGGCCTTGCTTTCTCTGCTGTTTATTAAAACTGCTTCTTATCATAACCCACGGGTTCTTCTTTTCCATCTTACTCTCTTCTCGCTTGCATTGCTGACGGAGGTTTGGGGTGGGGGGAGTGATAGAGGAACTAGGGGTGGGCACCGGGCACCCAGCCAAGGTAAACCCACCACAGTAAGCTAAGATTTAAAGATTTATACTACCACAATATGAACTGCCAAGAAAAACAAATAACTTGAAAACCTTTAAAGCCTGCCAGTCATATAAAATTAAAATCCTATAGCATAACAAATTAAAAGACACCATCATGGAAATGTGATTAGATTATGTATGGTAAGAAATATTTTTTTAGCTGAGTTGCAACACAGGGAATGAGGGCATCTCATTCAAGTTCTTCTGCAAGTTAGCTATTTCCTTTCAAAAATAAGTATTTGCTCATGTCACAAGTTGGTCCAAAATGACCACCATTGATAACTGACTAGCATAAGCGAGAAATAGCAACTATTTACAAACCTGACAATTTTCTTAAGTTACTAAGGAAACTCTGAAGTTGGATGGACTATAATCAATGAATGCACTCCTGCAATTACCACTGTGAAATCAGTCACTGTAGACATAATTACAGTGGTTTCCAAGAGGTTATGTATTAGAATCCCTTTCTAAGGAAGACCCACTCTGGAAGAATAAAAGGCCCTACAAAAACTGTGCACTTCTCAAGTGTGATTTGTTAGTATATGTGAAGACTCTTAATGAAAAAATACATCCTTACATGACTCACTCATTTAACAGGCATTTTTAAAAACAATTCAAGATGTGGAAAGAATTACTATACATGTCTTCACCATACTCAAATCTTCCGCAAGGTGCTGCAGGCTGTATTTTATATTTCTGGTGGGACTGGTGTTGCTACAAAGGACTTACTTTGCTTTTCAGAAAGTGGTTCTAATGCAGTGATTTTTGCAGATGAAGTCAGCAAAATACACACAACACCTGGGAATATATTGTCTATTTACTTAGAAAAATGAGTAAGGATATGTAAAAAAAAAAAGATGCAATTTAAACATTTGTTAAAAATAGGAAAAAAAAGCCAATCCAAATGACAAAACCTCTATGCAAAGCTTTTGATTTACTATGTTCTTTTTTGGAATCTTGAGAAAGTGCAGAACACATTAAAAAAAATTCTGAGCAATTACTGTACACTAAGGTGGTTAAGTCTTTATGACAAATTGATCAGAGCTATTGGAAAAAATAATTGTTGCCTTATGTTGGAGCAACATAAAAACTGTATCTTCTGAGACATATGAGATGTTGCCTAGTAGTAATGAGTAACATACATTGTTGAGAAAGAAGTATGATATAACCAGAGATAAAATGGTTCTAAAAATTTGATTGGTAATAGGTTTCTAAACAAAGACTTGAATAACCTTTGGAAAAATCAGATATCAAAAGACTGGGAGCCAGACACAATACTAGTGTTGGTATTTTTATGTGATCCTCATGAAAATGGAAGTGATTTAATGGTTTGCTTATACTCAAAAGGGAGATAACAACACTGAGTTATTAAAAGAGTGAGCAGCACTGCATTAAGTAGCCTGACAGTCCATATGCTGTTTCTGCCTGTAAAATCCATGACTGGTGATCATTTTTAGAGTTTATTTTGGAAATTTGAATAAAAAAAAAATTTGGAGATCTACTCCATTCCACTGCAATTGTAAAAGCAACACTTTCAACACTGAAAGTGTTTGATCTGAAAATGCAATAGATTTCAAACATTCATTTTGTTCATAAATATCTTATTCATTATCTGCTTTATTCTGAAATTTGAAATAGAATGTTACCATTTTATTTATTTTCCTGCAGGTACAAAAGGTGGGTCCAGGTAACTACTTAAATGACACTTAATAGTATTTACCTAAAATGTTTTAAAAATATTTCCATATATAATGCTGATTGTACTTTCAGTAGGCAAGTACTAAGTATACAGTATACCAAATTAAATATAGTTCTTCAATGTATTACATTTGCTCACAATTACATAAAGCTTCATGAAGTCATGTCATCTGTTTAAATATGAAAAATGGCATGAAACTTTGTCATGGATATTCAAATACACTCATTTTAGCAATCAATTATCATGATAAATAAATGCTAAATTCTAACAATTCTTTTCTATTATCGTTCTATGATTTTATTGTTATTGGTCTCAGAATATACTAGGATAACACTCTTTATGCAAGCATCTCCTAGTAGGGTTAAAATGTTAGGTCTCCTATGTAGATGAGGACACCAAGATGGAAACATGAAAAAATGTATAGTGTTCATCAAGTCAAATTTGCAAATAGAAACAAGATCTAAAGCCAAGCACCTTTCCAATTCCCAGTCTATGTTATTCTTCCAATAGAAAACATTTCCAGACAAAGCTCATCTCATACTTTCATCCATGGTTGAAAATAAACCAATTCTGTGGTGATACTTCATTACAAAGCACAAACAGGTCCTCTGCTACATGTTTTCAACTTTTCAGTTTCAATAAAAAAGTGCAACTGGCCTTAAAATTAAAAAGGTCTTCACAGACTTCAGTAAAAATTGCAATGAAAGAGTAAACTGAAACATTTAACACAGAGAATTATACGATAGCAAAATGTGACATTAATAGTGGCAAATAGGGTCAGGGAATATCTTTCCTAGAAGTTAAAACAGCCTTCCAGTGTTAGAAAGCCAAAACATGGCTGAGGAAATGTGGTAGGCTGGGAAACTGTGATGCAAAATCTGAAAAATGCCTGATAAAACTGAAGCATAAAATCACTTATGTTTTTAAAAAACAGCAATTGGTACTGTTTTGATCATTGAAGAGGAACTAATACTATTTTAAATTTCCACTAGATTGTGTACTTTCTATATATTTTATCTGATGAATTCAAGAAAACACGCGTCAGAAGAATCTGATTTGATGGCACTGCATCAGAGTTTGTAATTACAGAGTCAAGTCTGATGACTTTCCCAGTTCTCTGATATAGAAAAAGTGACTTTGTTTATTATAATTTCTTGGAGGAGGTGGTATGACTCAATGATTCTCTGGAACTTCAGTAGATGAGGGAAAGAAGAACCCAAGTGTAAACCCTTTCACAAAGATCTATTTTTTCACAGATACATCAAGCATTGTGCATACCACAACAGCATTGAAAAAAGCTTAATGACTGTGATAATATTTTCACAGCTGAGAGCACAGTGTTTCAATACCAACAAATTACATCAACCCAGAGACAGTAGTCATTTTTTCTAGTACACTCAAAGGTTATGTAGTAATTCTGCAGGAGTAAAAGAGACAGAACTGGAAAGATGGACAAATAAAAATGTTCATGCTGCCACAACTACAAAATCAATCAATACAGGTCAGTTTGAATGACTCACTGAGACAGCTGATAGAGAAAGAATTGAGATGTTTTACCCCTTGTTAAGTATATTCATATGGATAATAAAATTAATCAAATAACAAAAAACATATATACATTACCCATGGTGCAGCAAATCTGTAATTAGATGAGAAATACAAAATAATGTAGAAGTCATTTTTAACTGAAATTTTCCTGCTTCACCAAGAAGCAAGACTTTATTCAAAGTAAACAGTGTTTGATAATTCACATTGCACAACCCATGAACCACATAAAGAAGTTCCAGCACAGGGAAGACCAAAGATATTAGGAAAAGAATCACTGTGAGGATAGACAAACATTGGAATAGGTTGCCCAAATAGGTTATTTAATATCCTTCAGTGGCAATTTTCAAATTTTAACTTGTCAAACAATCTGATTTAACCTCAGAATCATCAAGGCTCTGAGGGGAGGTTTGGACCATATGACTGTCAGAGGATTTTTTTAACCCAAATTACTATATGATTCTATGAAACTATCAGATTAAAGAAGTGGGCACTGACGGTTTAGTGAGACCATAAAAAAGCTGTCAGTCATTGTTCTCCTCATAGAGGGAACTTCTGCGGCGGGAGATCAATGGACAACGTGTACACAGATTAATATAATCCAAGCATTGCCATTTATTGCCCGAAGCTCACTCATTATATACCCACCAGCGCTAACCGCGCTGGAAGCACCACTCTAATTGGTAACCAACTCTGCCAGGCGCTAAGCAACATCTCTTGATTGGCCAGGTACTGCTCTCAAGGCGCCTCCCTTGGTTCCGCCTTCTGCCTCCATTTTCTTGCTGCTTCACTCCTGTGTCACGTGCCACACGTGGCTGTCCCTGTGTGTCCTTGTTTACAACCTCCCTGTAACCGTCCTTGTGTGTCCTTGTTTACATCTTTCCTGCAGCCATTCTTACTGGCGCCATCAAGTCTGGGTTTGCTCACATGTCTATTCTTATGGAGATACCTCTCCACAAACTTCCAATTCCAAATGTCAGCTTGCTGAGAAATCTCTGTGCCCTCTCCATAAGTTTTATTGAAGTAGTGGTTAATAATGCCAAGAAACGAAGATATTAACAAAAACAATAGTTTCTCCATCACTTCTATTGTAAATATGATCTGAAAGCCTGCAGTTTTGGTTTAGATTAAAGCACTCATCAGGGAACTAATGAATCGAACAAGGCAGCATCAGGGGACACCATGATTTCTTTGCCAACTGTAAATGAAAGATGGTTTCTCATGACTATTTGAGTATGGAGTAAAGGTAAAGAATCTGACTAGGTCACGAATCCTTGTGGGTTTTAGTGTACTGTTTCACAACATCTTTTCACAGTAGTAGCCAAATTCTCTGAGGAATAGGAAAAGTAATGGCCTCTGAGGCAGAAGAGCAAAGAGTCATCAGCACTCTCACACAGACTGGCCACAATTACTTAATGTATTGAGTGTATCAGTCCTCCCATGTCTTCATGCAAGATGATTTTCCTGTGAGGTATGAGTATTAAAAGTCAGTGCCAGCTTCCAACACTGTCTCTTTAATGTCCGAAACCCAAAATCTTTCCTTAAAAGAATAGGCTCCTGGCACCTTTTTAAATACCCAGACTTTATCAAGAAAAAACAAAATATTATCAAGGTTGAGTGTAGAAAAATGTTAAAAAAAAGAGTTTGGAGTATTTAAATATTATGGCTGCAAATAAGATAAAAACCTAAGAGGATACCACATAAATAAGACTTCTGAAACTAGAACTGGTTTTAAACCTAAATGTAGCAGGACATAACCATTTTGTCATGGCCCTTAATGCTCATTTATCTGCAGTGCTCTGAAAATTTAGTATTTTCCCCAAAGTTCAACTAATACATGTATAAAACTATTTGTAAATATGCTCAAAACAGAAAGGAACTGACACTGCTGGTTATAAACCTAAGTTTTATAATAAATATTTGACAGTGTGTGCACTGCTGCTAGTGTTTGTACAGCACTTGAAAATCCAATCATCTCTTCACAAGCTGGCATAAGACGTGCACTTTTTAATAACTGAAAATGTTTAAGGCATCTGTTCAGGCATCAGAAGCAACAACATACAGGTTAGGTCTTTAAATATACAAGGTGCATCAAGAAAGTATGTGATGTAAAACTTAAGTCATGAGCCGGTAGCCTAAATAATTTTAATCCAAATTATCAAATTATAAATAAAATGCATTCTAAGGAAATCACAAAGTATCTAAAAAGCAATTCTTATTTAAAAGAAAGGCTAAATTTACAGAGCTGTTACTTTTTGTAAATGGTTCTGCCTTAGCCATCACTCTCATTTCAAGTAATGTTTAGGCAAGTGTGGTTACTGCTTAGCTATTTTTTTTTAACAAGTATCCATAGCCTGAAAATCCACCCTGCTTATTTATCTTATTATAAGATTAGTAAAATAGCCAAAGGAAAGAAATCTGCTTGGTACTGCTTGGTACTTCCCTTATGCTTGTCTTCATTGAGCAAAATTTTTTAGGGGTGTGGATGGGAAATACAGGGTGTTGTGCACCCCTGAAAACCTGTACTCAGGGCCTCCCTTTATTTGGTAACAATTCCAGTTTGGTATTCTAAACTTAACTTAAGGTGCAAAGTATGGTTGACTACGTGGGCTGGAAGCAGTGTTGGGGAGACAGGTAAAAATATGACCTTTGGGGGCCTGGCATCTTCAGTAAATTCCTGTTTGCCCTCAGGATTGAAATGACCAAAGAATTTTCCTCAATCATGAGAAAGCAGCCCAGAACTCCACCCTTCATCTCTCAGGCCACAAGTAAACAGGCCATTTTAGACCTTCACCTTAGACAGGATTAAATAGTAAATGCTATTATCCTTCTTATTGCCACTTCTAAAATACGTAAGTGCAGGAATGTTATGACAACATTGAGAGCTTATTTCAAGGTATTGGATGTATAATGTCATTGGCTCTTCCTCCTTAATTCCAGTTATGGCCACCAACACTCGTTTCCACTCCTGTTAGGCCACATTGATAATTATTCTGTCTCCGCACTGCTTCTGCTCTGCCCATTCCTACAACTTGGCTGAGTTGCACAATCCAGCAAGCAAGAGCCCTTGACCTCCAAGTCTGGAACAAAGGCTAACGTGTTGTGTTAGTGTCAAGACTTCATTTGTTAGTATTGCATCTCTAATGCAAAGGATTTATTCACTGAAATACTGAAACTTTTCATCAGAGCAAGCAATACTTCTGAGTGTCAGTCTTGCGTTGTAGAACCTATCCGTACAGCTGCTTTCAGCAGCAGAATCTGCTCCTTCAACTTTGCACTTGCTAATAAAATTCTAAGGTACAGCAAATAAAAAAACCCCAAGTCAATCAAAGTGACACTGCATCTCCACATTGTAATTCACATGCAATTGCCCTGTCATGCATTCTAAGGATTTGTCATAACATCTTGATATTGTATCTTGCTTTGATACTAACTCCCAATAACAGAGCCTGTTTGAATGCTGCTTCTTTTATAGCACTGTGTCATTTAAGGTAAAATAAAGCCTATATTCTTCCTGGTTCATCTGTTTGTTTTCCTGAATTAGCAATCAGCTACCATGAGTGGTAAATAACTTAGAATGAAATTTAAGGCACATTAATTTTTAATAATTTTCCCACAGTTCATTTTAATTTGGCTGTATGCATCATTTGCCTTCTTAATTTTTCTGTTTAGTGAATTTATAACCAAACAACTCTATA
This sequence comes from Brachypteracias leptosomus, assembly GCA_013401335.1. Classification (NCBI taxonomy): domain Eukaryota; kingdom Metazoa; phylum Chordata; class Aves; order Coraciiformes; family Brachypteraciidae; genus Brachypteracias; species Brachypteracias leptosomus. The sequence goes on from VYZX01025708.1 coordinate 33,587, forward strand.
ATGCTTCTTTTATAGGTGAAAGATATTGAGTTAGTCCTTTCTTGCATGGAAATCATTGATCATTTATTTACAAGTTAAGTAATAGGTAGTGTAAGAAGATTAACACAGAATGCACGCTGTTACATGCAAATACATGATTATTTTTGTTTTCTACAACTTCTCTTCTTGTTGAAGGTAATTACTTTTGGGTTTATTGTATTAACCATAATTGTCAACTAATGTGTGGGAACATGTATTTAATTTGTAATTAAATGGTATTTACCAAGCCAAACCTATTAAGTAGTTAATATTTAAAGGAAAAGTGCTATTAAATCTGTGATTTTAAGTTTTCAGTATTAATCTAATATTGCACTAGTTTTCCATACTGTTTCTGTTCACAAATTTATGCTAGAGTAAGTAGGTGTACTGTAGCAGAGTAAAAGGTTTTGAAGAAAAAAATCCTCACACAATAAACATTTCTTAAATGTTCTTTTTCCTCTCTAATGCAAAATAAATAAAAATCAAGATCAAGAGAATTTACCTGGTTGTACAAGCATGACTTAGAAGACGACTTCATTCTATTTCAGCCTATTCTTACAAAATTGCACCTGGCACTCAGCTGCAAGAACTTAACATTTTGACAGCCTGAAAGTACATAATATCACATTGTTCTCAGTGTGAAAAAGTGTTTTCTAATCAGCAAATTTCACTGTTATGCGTTCCTGTCCGCACTTATCAGCTCCTTCCAATCCTTATAGCCCTTTTACTCTTAGACAGTTGTAGAATAGTATTAAATGCATTAGAGAGAATCAAATCTAAAAGTCTCCAAAAACCAAAAATGTTGATTCATTGCACACCAGATGATACCTGAATGGTTCCTTTAGAGATCTTTTGTCAAGGTTAGTTTTATTTAAAAGTTTCAACCCCCAAATCAAGCCCCCCCCTATTGTTATCTTTTCTGTTCCTCTCCATAAATTATAAGCTGTAAGGGATAATGAAAACAGAAAGATTGTGCAAAACAGTAGTTTGAGCTTGTAGCTGAAATCCATCAAGCTTTTTGAGTCTTATGAGAGCCTGATTTCCGTTTCTTACTCATGACTTTCTGTGAAATAATTTCTTGAAGTGTGGTCCTGAAAAAATGAGCTATGTACTATAAGCCTCCTCTTTTTTTCATAATTTCTTCCTTAGTTTACAGCCATGATCCATTTCTTGAAATAAAACTTTCTGTACTTTCTGTTGCAGGAGAGCACAGTACCAGACATCTTCTCAGCCATCACCTCTGCTTTGAATCAAGTTCCAGTCTTTATACTTCATCTTCAAAGATCCTTGTGCTCCTGGTTCAAGAAATTTGAAAAGCTACTTAAAGTTCAAGATTATGATTCAAGTAGCCATACTATTCTCCTCTGGTGCAAGGGAATTCCTTCAAATGTTTACATCCATATGTGTGATAGTTGTTAGTTTCTTCCAATTGGGTCTGAGACTAAAACAATTTTGTCTTGGACTGGAGAAACAAGCTTCTTTGTTTTTCACTCATAGCTCAGGATTCTTTTCCCTAACCCTGTTTTCTATGCAAAGTATGTTGAAATTAAATTAAGAAAAATCAGAACTATTCCTAAAGCCATCAAAGATCTCTTTCTCTGTTCTAGATTTTAGAGGACAGGAAAAAAACATAAATCCATCACAGATGTTACACTTGCATTACCGAACAACACTGATTACTGTATATCACCTAGTATAGAAGAGATTTTACCCAGAACCAAAAAGGGAATTAAGTATGCTTGGTATCATTTCCAGTAAGTCACATCCTTAAGTAGGTATCTGAATTTCTGTGCCTGATATTTTACCAAACTTGAATCTTTCCAACTGTAACATATCTGTAAAACTGCAAAAATATTTGGGAAATTAAAAAAGGCAAAGCCTGTACAACAAACAGTAGTAAAAATGTGACACTTCTGAGAACTAAGAATAAAACAAAATTCTGTGTCTAATAGGAAAACAATCAGCTAATTCTAAAATGCCTATATTTTATTACCCATTCACTTCAATTTAAAAATGAAATTCAGAGCAGGTAATTACTTTATATTTATTTTAAGGCTGCTATAGTGAGACAAGAATACTTGTTGATATTTTTTCCCCAAGGGAAGAACATTTGTTAAAGATGACCTTTTCTTGAGAAAGGTTTTGATTTTGGTGAACTGGGGTTTTTTCAATAAACAAGTATCTTATAAAAAAAAAACCTGAACCAGGTCAAAACTATAAGCTATCACAGCCAGTATCTCTCCTGTATGAGTACAGTGCAGTACCGTGCAGTTCTGTAACCAGGCAGAGAATGGCAGAACACGTTCCTCACCAGTAGCCCTGCACAGAGGTTCAGCTCCGCTGAACACTTTGGGATTATTTCTAACCTGCAGATTGATATGTCATGTTCTGCAGCGACACCTTTGAGCTCTGAAAACTGAAAGGAAGGATAAAATACAACATTCTCATAAATCTTGAAGGTTGCTCACTTCTTAAATTTTTTCCACTATGTATTTGAAATTCTTTGAATCAAAATACTGAGGGACACAGCACTGAATTCTACTGATCCAATCTGCTCTGCATGGGTAGTCACACAACATTCACTAAAGTGAATTCTCTAAAGTTTTCTTCAAGCATGCAATTTGCAGCTTGGTTGTACACCAAAGAATTTAGCTAAGCTTGACCTTCTGACATTTATCCAAATTCAAACTCTAAAAACCTATAAGGATTTCTTACCAACCACTAATTTAAGTTCTAAAAAATCCGACCTTAGTTATTTTCAAAACGAGGTTCAATGTAGAATTTGGCAGAGTCATTGTCAACGTCACCAAACAATGTCAGCAACATTTCTGAACTAGATTTTTAAGCCAATATAAATAATTGACTTCAGGACAACCCAGTGACATAACAAAGACCAAAGTCTTATGACCCTTGAAGAAAAAGATAGTGACACATCACTGAACCTTTTTTAAAAGTCATCCTAAGTACTGTACGCTTTAGAATTAGGCATATTTGTAACAGCATGCATTAAAATGCAGAAGTCTCAGAAAGATCAGCGATTATTGATATGGTTTTGCACCACACTAATACGTTTCACCCACAGCTACATGTGTGCATGCACATGTATACATATGTTTATATGCAGATACACATACATAAGCACATGTACACACGACAGATTGTCCTGCAGGATCAACTTCTCATCCTTTCCACTTCCATTTCCTCATCCTCCAAGCAACATTTATTATTACTACATCATACTACCTAGTGATTTTAACTCCCTTAGAGCCCTGTAAGAAAAATATTCCCGGACAACATATTTCTATTGCTTTTGTTTGCTCCAAAACTCCATAAGCTTCATGATGTAAGAGGAGAGCAAAGGCAAAATGCATTAATTCCAGAGCCATCATGTTCACAGCAGAAGGTGCTCTTGATGTGAAAGGTTTGGTTATTAATGTCTGAAAATTAAGTTGGTATAGGAAAACATTTCCTCATAACACATTTAAAACCTAAATTCACATTAAATCATACACTTGAAAGACATAACAATTTATAAATGGCTACAAAGCAGCTATTAAAAAGTCTTCCATCATTGAGTCCCTTATTAATCTCTCAATAGTAAAGCACAAAATGTGTCAATGAGCTATTAAAGAAAAAAAATTCTAACATAATTCTGCCAACAAACTCGTGGAGTGTTTAAGCAGCTTCATAATGTAATGGTGTAGGATGTCAGGGCAGCACGCTGAAAGTTACTGAGATGTATCAGAAAGGAGCAGAACTATGAGCCTTGGTGTAATCTGATGTACTTTAGGGGATTTCTACCATGGATTCAGTCCTGCAGACATTTACTCTTAGGACTTTGCTAACTGATCTCTGTACCGCTACTGAAATCAAAGACTCAACCAAGAGGCAGGCATCTACAGGACCACTCTTTGAGTATCCAGCTTTCCAGGACATGCTAGTATGCAAGATGTAATTAAACACCCTTGTGAATTTTTGTTCATCTTGGATGCTTAAATTTGGCTCCTACATCTATATAAGTGACCTAATTTTTAAATATGCTGAGTGCCTGCAATTTCCAACAATTTATGCAATCAATCATAGTTAAATTGTATCAAAATACTGATGACACCTAAGTTGCCTGAAGGCATTTTTTTCTGCTTATTGTAATTACTAAAGCAACAGCTTTTACTCTCAGAAACACTCCTGTAAAACTAAGGAACAAAAATACATTTTTAAACATTGAAAAGTTGCATACTCTGTTTTGGGAGAGGAGAAATATTCTTATGTTACTTGACTACAGTGTGCCACTAAATAATGAAATGGATCATATTTTCAAAATTTACATTGGTGAAAATATATAAGAGCATTAGCAGATCCTTGAAATAAAGTATTTTCGGAGTGCCCTGCTTGGACCAATAGAGACATATTTGGAACATTATTTTCTCTCCCCAGCATCCTAAGTGCACTAAATTTCCCTTCACCCTTTGTTAAAATCAGCTGGAGAACAGATAGAAATGTGAATCATGGAAATGTTCCATGTGTTCAGTTTATGACATTATTTTCTATTAACTGGACTGGTATTGCCTAGAATAGGGTGAACCTCTGAAACATGAAATATTCAAACAAGAGGTTTGGGCCTGAAAATGCATGCTCCAAAGAATGAAGGATACAGGCACTTATACCTCTATCAAAGCAAACAGTGCTGTTTCTACATTTTCTAATTTTCACACGTGTATGTTTCAACCGATAAAACAGAAAATTGAAACTGGATTTTTTTTACATTCCTGGAAAAGCAGTTTTCTAACCATGATATGAAAACATATGATGTGTGCAGTTTTTGTAGTAAGACCACATGCATCCTCATTTTGTATAAACTCGATAAGAACCCATTTCCTTGGTGATGTGGGAGGCTGACATCTCTGAGACAGCCTGAACAGTCAAGTGAACTAGCAGAGTTAATGAGTGGTTTGAATGCTCTCCATTCAGATGTCTGAATACCACCACATCTTGGTCCTTGTGGATATAGTCTGAATACAAAAATAGTTAATGACATTTATTTACACCTATGCTGACATTTTTCTGTATGCAGAGGAAAATCATCAACATATTTTCTTAAAGGTCAAAAGCCTTTGCATAATATATTTCACTGCATGGAATGGATACTCTCTGATATAATTCAGTTGCTGTGTTTACCATGTGTTACCCCTAAAGCCCCAAGTCTTTAACCTTTTTAATATACTAGTGTATTTTCTTTCTTTTATTTCCCATTTTTTTTAGGACAACAGAGGAATCACATTCTTTATCACCTCCAGCATGTAGCATATGTTTACTGTTCAGTTTGAGTTGACATATTTTAATTTTCATGGTTCCCCTATCCACTTGCTTCATCGTAATTTATTCTACTGTGATGAATATTATAAGTAATGGATATTTGTGCCTCATATGCCTTCAAAGACAGCACCATCCTTCTTGCTTCTCTCTGCAAATTTCCTTATACTTGCATAATCTTAGATATTGGTGGAACTAAGGATTGTTTAATTCACATTGCATTTTTCTTTGGTTCTGAAAAAGCAGACTTTCAGTGAAATGTTCTGTAGTAACCAGAACGTTAGGGAAAAGACCTGAGTGCGGTATAAGTACAAGGATGGCATTAAATATTTTTATTTTAATCACTGATATTGTGCAGGATGGTATTTCTAAATCTGCTGTGATATCTGCTGTTCAATCACAAAGTCTGTCAAAATTAACCCTTGCATAAAGAACAACAGGCACAATCTTATTCTGGATAGCTCAGAAACAAAACTTAGCTGAAATCAGAATTTAACAAAGGGGAAAAAGGAGAAGGTAGTGGGAATTACACTATTTACAATACCTGTCACTGTCATCAATGTTAATTTAAATACAGGGGATTAGTTCACAATATATTTAAATGCCGTGTTTATTCTTTTCTATTATTAGCCTTTGTCCTTTACTGAGTTTATTTTCCATTTTATTTCATTTAACATTTGTTATTTCAGGGTTTAAAAAACATTTTTATAAGACATATAATGGAGTATTATTTTATAAGGCATATAGATTTATCAAAGCTCTTCAAAACCCTTTTCCCAAAGTGCACTGAGAAGCCTGTGACATATACAGCCTTCCTTTCTTAAAACCTAAGTACAATTAAGCCACATTTCTGCATTTTCATGAAAAAAAGCGCAATGGTTACTTCATTCTGCCCAAGGCATATTTCTGGAGAGACCATACTGTATGGAAAAACCAAATGCAGTAATTAACTAGTTACTGAAGATCTTATTTAGGCCTAGAAACTAGGTACAGCTCTCAGGTTGGATAGGTCCTCCATGACTGCTCAAAATGCCTGTGCCCAACACCACCAAGTTCTCCCTTTGCCAGTACCAAGGCTTTTGTTGCAAAGATAACTTTTGTGATTATTTTCAGTGACAAAGTTAAAGGCATCTGACTTTAAACAAAGTTTGCTCTTTTCACTCATTCTTCCCTTCTGCAGCGTATGAGTGGCAGTTGCTATGGTAATTGCTAGGGTACTAAATAACAATGAAAGTACATGCACTAAATTGATATTATTCGTAAGTGGCTAAGTTACCTGGGTCCTGATTGTGGTTAAACAATTGGTTACATTGGGACAATATTTATAGAGTCTCAAATGAATAAATGTACTTAGTACATTAAGTGATTTCGCTTCTGACTTCTCATCTAAAGGTGTTCCTTAATAAAGAACCATCTAAGAAGCACCCCTTTGCTACAGGGTGAGAGAAATGACTTAAGGGTGTAATAAGACAATTTTCCTCTGAGATGGAATTTAGGAACATCATACAAACACTGTGAAGCCTGAATAAGCAGAGAAAGAACTAAGTAGTTGAGCTTCTACATGCCAAGGTAGAATTAATCTTACAGATAGAGCAGCAGAGGGATTTTCTTGAGAGGACAAAGAATCATAGAATGATTTAGGTTGGAAGGAACTTTTCAAGATCATCTAGTTCCAACCCCCCCACCATGGCAGGGACACCTCCCACTAGACCAGGCCGCCCAGGACCTCATCCAATCTGGCCTTGAACACCTCCAAGGATGGAGCTTCCCTGGGCAGCCTGTTCCAGTGTCTCACCAACCTCTGAGTAAAGAATTGCCTTCTAATTTCCAATCTAAATCTACCCTCATCCTATCACTGCAGGCCCTTGCAAAAAGTCCCTCTCCAGCCTTCTTGTAGGCCCCCTTCAGATATTGGAAGGCCGCAATAAGGTCTCCCCTGAGCCTTCTCTTCTGCAGGCTGAACAAGCCCAGTTCTCTCAGCCTGTCCTCGTAGGAGAGGTGTTCCAGCCTTCTAATCATCTTTGTAGCCCTCCTCTGGACCCTCTCTAACAGATCCATGTTCTTCTTGTGCTGGGGTCTCCATAGCTGGACTCAATACTCCAGGTGGAGTCTCACAAGAGCAGAGTTGAGGCGCAGAGTCACTTCTCTCGACCTAC